>JANTQJ010000608.1:0-12741 GCA_032989685.1 Arthroderma sp. PD_2
AACAGTATTCATCTCAAGGTGACGAATTGACCCCGATTATTGGTATCTAAACACAGTTGCTAACCTCAACGCATTCTCGCAGACACTTCGTTCGCCCTGGTTCTTACTGCCTAGCACGGAGTATATACAATTGAAGCATCTTTGATGGTATATTGAATGCCACTCTTTAGAGTCAAATCTTTTACAGCTTAGACGGTTTCCAAACCGGCCGCCGTTTCTCTTTAAACGCCTGCATGCCCTCGATCGCATTCTCCCCTAACATCAACTTCTTCGCATAGTTATCCCATATCAGAGTCGACGCATGTTCCACGCTTGCCGTTTCCCATCCCTGTCTAACTCCAGCACGGTTGACAATAATGCTATCAGGGCTCATGCGTGCTATTACAGTGCCCATCTTGACAGCTTCCTTGATCAAGTCGTCTGCCGGGACAATTTTCTGTACTAACCCCCATTCCATGGCTTCTTTTGCTGGCAGCGTATATGTCGTTAATGCTAGGAGCATAGCTCTTTGTAAAGTAAGTTGTCGAGCGAGTCGAGGGAGACCACCGCACAGAGCCCCTGTCCCTCGGGCAGAATCGGGGAGTTTGAAGTCCGCGTGTTCTGCTGCAATGACGAGGTCGCTGTTAAGTATGATTTCGAAGCCTCCTCCGTGTGCATGGCCGTTACAGGCTGCGATTATCGGTTTCTTGCCAGTACGTCGGGTGAGGCCTGCGAAGCCGGTAGGTGGATAGCTGACTGCCTTAGCGAGTGCGAGCTCATCGAGCTTCTCCATTTCTAGACGATCTATGTTGCAAAACAGGTGTAAGTTTATGATGTTACAAGGGGAAGGGGAACTAGAAAATGCAGTTAAACCTTTAATGTCCATTCCAGAACAGAACGCTTTCTTTCCAGCACCGGTGATGATACCGACACGCCTATACAGAGATTAGGAGCGAAGACTTTGAAGCTCTGCGTGCCGGGGAGCTCTCACAATTGCGGTTCTTCGTCCATCCACTCCCAGACACGCTCCATTTCCCATGCTGCCTGGAAAGAGAGCGAGTTCATCTGAGCTGGGCGGTTGATGGTCACCAGGAGTACATATGGAGCCGGGAAATCCAGGGTCACAGACGTCACCGGCGGCGGTTGGGTATCTGTAGGCGCAACCATATTGGCTATACCGATCGAATCAAAAGCCAGCTGCTAAGATATAACGAGTTGTATTGTTCACTGTTCAATACTTTGCTGCTGAGGAAATGACTGAAGCAGAAGATGATGATGACACGAATTAAAACCAACAAAGCGATGACAAGTCCAACAGTCCAACAGAACAAACCATCAGAGGGATCAGGGCGAGCCAGACAGCTTTATGAAGGGCCTTAGGAAGGTTTCTGGCCCAGCGATGGCGCTTGAGGCTTGACTCGTATCCCGATTATCACCAGGACAGCTTGACGGGCTAGTTACCCCTGGGACAGTTGTATGATTGTATCTCGACAGATCTCCGGGAAGTCGCTCGCCAATGTGCGACCCTGCTGGGATCCTTTTCACCCCCTAATTCAAGGGAGCCGGGAAGAGCGCGGTGCAGCCATCGATCCCTTCACCAGCGCGGCTCATGATGAAGAACATGTGAAAAGTCCATCTCAAGACCGTTGCAGTTGCAGGGAAGAGAGGGTGGACTCTGCAAGGACAAGGGTCGATACGTGGTGCATGTTGAACCGGCTGAGCTACGAATACTCCCTTCACTCTTTATCGCGATAGAAATCTACGGAGCACTCTGGTCGTGAGCATCTCTGGTCTATTTATTCCGTATCTCATAGCAGAAACAATGAGATCGGTCGACTCTGCTCCCTCCGCGTGGAATAAAGAAAGCAGTATCGGTTTCTAAACATACGGTCTCCTCATGGCGATGGATCGAGGCACGGAAGCTCTCCACACCAAGCAGCTGCTTGACTCCGCTAATTATCGAACTCTCAAGGCCTGGATCCCGCTTGATCGACAGGTTCAGCATTTACGGAGAGATAAAGGTACGGAGTATACGAGCCTCCTTGGGCGCTCGAGACACAGCAATCTAGGAGCGAACGAGCATGTCAAACACCGAAACACTGCGTCAGATGGAATGCCGCAAGGAACAAATGACAAGATCCATAGATGCAGTCAACAACGAAATCTGAAGCTGCTGGTGGACTGTCATAAGCTGCATACGGAATAGTAATGAGATATGCAAGATATCACACTGCGTGGAGGCTCTCTAAGGACATGACATGGTTCCTGCATCTATACATCCCTATTGGGGGCCTCATTTTCAGTGGCGAAGGAGACATGTGCTCCGCGGCCATCTCTTGAATTCCAAATGCTAATTAGAGCGATGTTTCTGCATAATTTAGTGGACGTTCATCCTGCAAGGGAGCCAGTTTGCAGGGGGTGAAGCTGACATGGGGGGTTTCTGTGCGAGAATTAGGGATAGGGATTGCATATTGGTGGGAGCAAGGGGAGTTTGAGGGTGTGAGGACGTGCTGCAAGTATAGTCGAAGGACGAGTTTCCTGGGATATGGGGTTACTGCCATCGTATTCCGATTAATATCCCAAGCAGACAGTATAGGGAGTATAGAATGGATATTCGTGATATGACCGGGTTTCGATAACGACTGCGCTCTACCATGTCTATACAGACTATCCGTAGAATATGAGAAATCCGTCAAGAACTCAGGAGAGAAGTACAATCGCCTCTTGATTGTTTACCATCCATAAATGGTAGAGAATGTAAACCAACCTTGATAATGAAGAATAAAAAGAAAGCCCATCCCGAGTAAACAAGCTGAAACTGAAGCCGACGTGAGAGGCCGAGACTGCGGGCCGTTAACTAGTTCACCAAACAACGGCAAGATGCCGAACCCTTCGCAGCTTTCCCCAGAATTTTGTACCAAGCCATATAATTTACACCACTAACACGCGCAAGAAAGTGAACATATCTATAATGGCTACCAAGAGCCTTCTAAGGCGCGCTCTGCTTTATGGTAAGTTGCGGGAAGTTACCCACGACACAAGCAAGATAGCTAACTAGCCCTCCATCTCCAGTTCCGGGCTCATCACAGCGCATGCTTGATAAATCCCGAACACTATCCGTCGACTGTGTCGCCTACGATCTTGAAGACAGCGTCACTCCATCCAAGAAAGTCGAGGCTCGGTCGTTAGTCCGGGCAGCTCTGGATCAACCATCACCGGCTGGGATTAAAGAGCGCGCAGTCCGAATCAACTCTGTAGGAAGCGGACTGGCGCTGGCAGACTTGACTGAAGTGGTGAGCTTGAGACAATCGCATATAAGATGACGGTGGAAGACGGGCAATCGCGAGGTTATCCCATACTGACGGGCTCAGCTTAAATCTCCCAACCTCTCGACGTTGGTGGTTCCAAAAGTCGACTCCGCATCAGACCTCACCTTTATATCGGATGTGGTATCACACACACTTTCAACTTCCCAAACAGCCTCCAGTCGCCCGCCAATATCAATACTTGCACTCATCGAAAGTGCCAAATCTCTAAGCAACCTATCCCAGATATGCACCGCCACCCCACTTCTCTCAGGTCTCATTTTCGCAGCTGAGGACTTCGCGCTGGATCTAAGCATCACGCGAACCCCGTCGTTGAGTGAATTTCTCTACGCCCGGTCCGCGATAGTCACGGCTGCAAGAGCGTACGGTCTACCCTCAGCAATTGATCTAGTGTGTACATCGTATAGGCAGAGCGATGGGAGTGTGCCGTCGGTTCTTGAAGAGGAGTCTAGGTCGGGTAAGCGGTTAGGATTTAATGGGAAACAATGCATTCATCCGACTCAGGTTGAGACTGTGCAAAGTGTTTTTAGTCCTGAAGTGGGAGAGGTGGAGTGGGCTGTCAGGGTGGTGATTGCGGACCAGAAAGCTGCAGACGCTGGGAGAGGGGCGTGGACGCTGGATGGGAAGATGATTGATGTCCCGGTGGCGGAGAAGGCGAGAGCCATTGTGAAGAAGGCTGAATTATGCGGATTTGACATTGATGGGATGAGAAAGAAGTGGAAGGACCAGGAGCCACAGTAGATCCGTACGGGGGAGGTGGATATATACTATACACCCAGCATATTCACAGAGATATCTACGATGTTACACCCTAGCTACACTTGTAAATAATAGAAGCACTTCTGAGCAGTGTGAATATGGGAATTATTTGCATAGTCTAAGACTCTGAACTAGATAAGCTGTGGATTCCAAAGCCACCCCGTCGGGATGAGGTATCTCATATCATCCGGCAACGAAGTATCCGCAATATTTCCGTGAGGAACGAGGAAAAGGCCATCTAGATATCTCGCTAATAGTGATCATCATATCCTTAGACCAAGAACTTGCAGGAATTCGCTAATTCAGGAGAGTCGGTAAAAAGTGGGAGGGGTAGACGCTCGGTTAAAATTCGTACTGGAATATACATAATCATCGGTCTGGGTACTATTTTCATGTACGATCTCCATCTTCGTAAAAGCATGTCGTTCGTTATTGCGTAGGTCACTTGTTGAATCAGTGACTAATTAGACCTTGGTAGCTGTACCATCTCGCTTCAGTAGTTGTATCTTTCCCATCTTAAGAACAGGAGCAGGTTCGGGGGATGATGAGGATGCATCTGCTGCAGCCACGCTGCCATCTTCATCATCCGCATCGTGGATAGCAGCCGCGGCAGCAGCAGCAGTAGCGGCGACAACAGCCTTATTAATCTCTCCAACATGATGTTCGGAATTATGTGCCTTTGAAGCAGATGATGGAGACGGCGAGTTTCGACCACTGCTAGTAGTTGCTGCCGGGTTAATGCCGATTACGAAGGCGACAAATCCACCGCGTTCGCCGGGTACGCTGAAATCGCGAAATACGTAGTGGTGTTCAGTTAGCCAGCCTTTCACAGCCTTTCCGACCTTGTCTTTGCCGTTCTTGCTATGGTGGCCACTCCCGGTAATGACGTAGAGGTAATGATCCCGAATCTGTGCATTCTCCTTGAGAATGTTGTCTAGATACGCGATTGCCTCAGTGGGGACAAGACCGTGTAAGTCGACGTAGAACTCATCGTCGTTTTCGCTGATGTGCTTTCGGCCTTCTTCGTAGAGGAGGCGTGCTGCTTCTCGGTGGCATCGTCTCATTGCGTCGTTCTCTGCTTGACCCCGGAGCGAAAGGGCCTTTGCGGCGCGAGCATCATTGCGATTCCAAGCTTGAGCAGCACTAGATAGAAGAAATATTTAATAAACGGGCAACTATACCAGAACAAGAAAAAGGACAGAGATATACCTTTGAAGAAACTTATTTCTAACGTTACCGTGGGTGATAGCATCAACGCGGTATTTCAGATAGGGTTGAGTCCACTGAACGCCGGTCTCGAGCCATGGGATGTGTTTCGGTGACGGAATAGCTTGGGCTTCAGCGCTAATCTCGCGAACGCTGCTGGCAGATGATCGGGTTCCTTTCTGCGCTCCTCTTCTTGTCGAAGGAGACATACGAACAGCATCCGCCAGCGAGCTCGCAGAAGTCTCTCTACTTTTATTTGCTTCGCGATGTTGATTGCCACGCTTGCCATGATGCTTTTTACCAGGTCGAGCATTAAGAGCTTGTAGCGTTGGGAAGGCCTCTGGATCATCGACTGCGGGTGCGGATGTGTTTGATGAATCACGATTCTGGTGTTTGCTTGTTGGTCGTGAGTGCGAACGCGACGTGGACTGATTCATGAGGTTCTTGTTTTTGATACTGGAGGAAGAGCCTGGGCGCATTTGGGGACTTCCGGCAAGGAACTGCATCTGATTCCGCATCTGGAAATTGCTGTTCTGCCATTGATCTGTGGTTGAAGGTGGCTGGAGAGGGGGGAAAGCTTCATAGTTGTCTTGCAAAGGATATATGTTCTGTTGAGCATTTCCCGAGTACCCAGAGACGCTCAAATTGTCGTTGCTCAGGGTCATACCCCCGATCAGTGATGATGGATCGTGAGAGAAGGGACACGATTCTCCCGCAAGACAGTTGCCCATCAGCCAGTATCTACTCTGCGGTTAGTCTGGGAGAAATTACTTTATTGTTTAGGTTAGGTATTTAGTAAACTTACTTGCAGACATGGCTTGTTAAATCATGACTGAACCGACAATCCATCCGAAGACACTGACCAGTAGACAGCCAATATTTACAAACGACTGGAGTGCGCGCGGAACCAGAGGGGGTTAATGGCCGTGCTGGATCCATAGCCGTAGACTTTCCAATCAAGACGCGTCCTTCGTTACTTGAGGATAGAGACGTTTCCAGGTGGTCCTGCTCGGTAAGGGATGCGATTGTAGCTCCAAGATCGTATCCGTTTGTCTCTAGAGCCTGTTCTATCTCTTCGTTCGTTTTACGCTCGCCTAGAACCGATCTTAGAATGTCGTATGGCCCCATGTCTGGAGGCGCGACCCATTCTGGGGCGGCAGCACTCAAGCCTGTAGACGAAGCCGTGCTCCTTGCATCCTCATTGACCAACCAATCAACGTTATCACTGCCTAAATCGCCGTATATATCTGGAGCTGGGCCTCGATCTGAAAAGGAGTACGTGTTGAGATTTGGACTATGTGGGATTGGCAGCACTTTGCCTAGTCGTGGAGATGGTCGAGGAGAGGTGAACGGAGATGCCGTCAGCGATCGAGGCGCGCGAGGGAACCCCCCACGGGGTACGGGGAAGCCAGACGGAGCCACAGGACTGGACCCAGTATGCGAAGGAGACGAGAGCGGAGTGGAGGAACGAGCCATCTGCCACGGCGCAGGAGATGAGCGGCGAATAACGGTGTGTCGAACGGGTGGCAGCGCGGCGTCAGACAAGGAGGAGTTGCGATGGCGCCAGAGGATGTCCAGAACCGCATTCTCCAGAGCCGTGTCGGTCAGGGACGACTGCTCGCGGAGGAAAACCTCCAACTTCTCGACCTTCTCTTCCTCATCGTCATCTTCATTGTCTAGTATCCGTAGACACAGCTCGTACGTCTCCTCTGAGACCATGGTGGCGGAGATATGTTGAAGCCAACGAGCATAGAGCGGGGTTTCAAGTAATAGCCCAGAAGTTGAGAGCGTCAATAAGACCAACTGCGAGTATCAACACGAGTGATGCAGAAACATGATGCTAGAGACAGAGAGAAAAAGAACAACTGTGGCTAGAGCTGCTAGTTCTGGTGCTGCTGAAAGATGTGAGTATCCCAGAAGAGAGCTGAAGGGTCAGTGACACGCAATTGCATCGCTCTGAACCTACCAACTGAACTAAGCCAAGGAAAAAAGATAGTGAAGAGCCCAAAAGCGCGTAGTAGAATTGAGGAACCAAGCAAGAGATCAACCAGCAGATGAAGAGAAGCAGACGAGCGTGGCCGGTGGAACTAGAAGAAGGAATGAAGCTTGGGAGGGAGTTGAAGAATTGTTGGAGTGTTGGAGACGAGATGGCGGAGATGCGGCTGACGTGGGACGCCGGCACGGAGTATCTATATATAAAAACAACCAGCACCAACAGGAGCAGCCCGTCAGCGCCAATTCGAGACGCCCAATCGGTTAGCAGCATATCTAGTTGCAGTTCAAGTTGAAGTTCGCGATGGAGTCTACAGAGTGCCTTTCTACGTGGCACCTTGTACAGACAGGCCAGTTACTCTGCTCACCTGCACGATAGTTACAAAAGCGTTCAACATGAAAGAGAGAGAGAAGTACACGACAATTACAGCCTTATAGCTAAGACTGTGAACACTTGCGTTGACTTCTTCTCATCATCTTCTTTATCATCATCACCTTGTCTATCTTGTTCTTGTTTATGCCCCTTTTTTTGTTGCAAGGGAGGCCCACACTCCCTAGGCCGAGAAAGGCGTAGCGCGGTCGTGCTTTAATTAGAACCAACTTCATATATATAAAAAAAAGAAAGTCGCCTCGTTAAACTGGCTTTCATCGCTTATCATTCCCTATAGACATACGGAGTATATATTTATATTTATATATATATATATATATACATTTAGAGGCTTCATGAGGTCTCTGGTTAGAAGCTAGGCTAGGTCGGACGGGGCGGCGCGTGTTTTCCCGCGATGTGGTCGTTCAGCCTTGTCACCAGCTCGGCCGGGGCAGCACTACTATGCAGCGTCTTGACACAGTACCTCTCTTCCAGACGTGTCGAGCTCTGTTCTGAAGTACTGTGCTGGTCGATACTGCCGGTAGTCTTCAAGGTTGCAGGACGGCCGGGTGGTAGCAAGTCCTCGAGGGCAGGTCCCTTTAGCTATCCCCAGGCCCAATCCTCCTCGGCTGCCTCGCTATGGATAGCAGCTTTAGGCATTGTCACATTCTGTCTTTTTAAAGCTGAGACTGGCATGGTTGGGTTCTTCGTAAGTGGCTGCTCCTTGGTTTGCCTTTATATTATTTGTTTTTTCTATAAAGTTGTGCCTTGAGCTAACGGCCCGGCAGCCGGCATTAACGCCATTACTCTTGGTAGCTCAGAGATACCTTGGTTCCTCAACGCGCACTTCAGCAGAGTCTGAATCTTGGTTATTTTCTCCATTGGCAAACACCGTTTGGGGAACATCGCTGGCTGCTTCGATCTTCATCTTCGTCCTGTCAGACTGGGATTTCAAGGGACATGCTTTATCGGCAATTCCAGTTCTTACTCTATTGGGGGTATACGTCACTTTCATGCCCAAGACTGATAAGAGCTCTCGATACCTTCCATCCGTTGATATAGAAGATGCCGTCCGTCCTCTTTCATTACGCGTTGTCCTTCTTCTGCTCATCGCCTTGGGAGTGGAGATTGCCACATTTGGTTTCCCTACAGGCGGGATTCTAGTCACTCTAATATTAGGTCAAACGAAAGCTTTATCTTGGTATTTTATAATTCAAACAGTATGTAGTACCACCCTTATCTCAAGAGATTAAACTCGTTGCTTACCACCTTCCCAGGTGCGATCTTCTTCTTGGTGTACTGCTGCTGCAACAGGGACTTTCAGCATCATATCAACCCTCAATCCCTTTATACAATCCTCGGAAATTACAGCTTTATCGCATGTAATAGCTTCTTTCTTTGCCCTTGGCCAAACTATTCACATACTTCCAAAGCAAGCGGAAGCCAAGTCGGCACTCTGGGTCTTCCTCCTGGTTTCTCTTGGGCCTTATCTCGCCAACATCCTTGCAATTCACTCCGCGCACTCTTCGCAAATCATTCACCACCATCAACATCCAGTTGAAATGTTGATGCGCAGTGACAAAGGGAACTTTGAAGATTTGCTTGAGAGGCAATCTCGAAACTACACGGCTGCACATGACGAGTATAAGCGCCGATACAGCATAGAGCCGCCGCCGGGTTTCGAAGCGTGGTATGAGTTTGCAAAGTCACATCAGTCGCCTATCATTGATGAGTTTGACTTGATATATGATGCCATATCACCATTCTGGAGACTAAGTGGTAAAGAGGTCCATGAGGTCATGAACCGTGCTCAAAATATGCCGGATAGCGAGCTCTGGCTCTGTACGTTTTATGGCTCCCAGGCCAAGACACAATGCCACCATCCTAGCCGTGGTTTCGACCGACACATCCAACTATTATTCAACACCCTGCTGAAAGACATACCCGGGTCTCTTCCGGATGTCAAGTTTCTTGTCAATCACCTTGATGAACCGAGGGTTGTGGTACCCCCACCATCTCCAGAAGTAGTCTCCCGTGGAGATACACTGTTCAATCTAACGAACCTGTCGAGGAGGCCTGCTTGGGATTCAATTACCAGATTTTGCCGCTCTGGGGGTCGGCGGAACAGTCAGCCTAGCCAGGGAGTGGAAACGTATAGCCTCCCTTTTGTCACTGATCTCTCAGAGCATATGGACCCGTGCAGCCATCCCGAGTACGCTAAAATGAATGGCCTCACCCTGAGCCCAACCTCTTTTCGCCTGTTTGAAGGCCTAGTGCCTATACTTTCAACGGGCTCGCCGCTGGCTATGGGTGACATCTTATACCCGAGCCCAGCTTATATCGAGTCAGAGTTTCAATACGACGATGCACGCGATGTAGAATGGGATAAGAAACGGAATAACCTCTACTGGGCCGGCTCCACGACTGGTGCCTTTGCTACAAATGACCACTGGAAAAACTACCACCGGCAAAGATTTGTCGCACTGGCCCAGAATCTGGAAACGCGAGAGCATCGATATATACGAGAACAAGGCAGCGTCCTTGGTAGTATAAAATCATCATTCCTCAACAGCAGGCTATACGACGTCGCCTTTACTAAAATATTCCAGTGCGAGATGAACTACTGCAGGGAGCAACGTGCATACTTCCCTGTCAAACCTTGGGCAGACAAGGACAAAGCGTTCCGATCACGGCTTGTGTTCGACATTGACGGAAACGCCATAAGCGGCCGCTACTACAAATTACTAGCTTCAAAATCTGCCCCTTTGAAACAGACGGTTTTGCGGGAGTGGCATGATGAACGCCTTATGCCGTGGGTGCATTATATACCAGTTAGCCAAAGCATGGAAGAGCTTCCCGAGCTAGTTTCTTATCTCACGTCAACTGAATCTGGGCGAAGACGAGCTAAAGAGATTGCCGATCAGGGTCGGGATTGGTTCTCCAAAGCCTTCAGGCCCGTTGATATGTCTATATACACTTATCGTCTACTTTTGGAGCTTGCGAGACTGCAAGACCCAGATAGACCAGCGACCAAGATGGGCTGATAGCTTAACACAGACTAAGCCTAGAAAACGCTCGATTACGCTTAATGTGCGCCGCCTTCGCCAAGCCGAGGGCAGCGGTCGAAAAACAGAAAGTTTAAGCACACCCTTGCGCTATAACGGTACCTATTAAGCACGCTCAGCCTCACAAGTCAAGTTCACGCAACTTCCATTGACCCGGCAGGAGGTAACTTGAGGACTGCTACGACTGCCCTCACCGGCACTTCGTCTTCAATAATTTTAACATCTTACGACTTAAGGACAAATGATATATTCGACTACTTTACTAGGATCTAGAAAGATATTCGAGAGTACATTATAACAATACTTGTCGTCGTTCAAGCAGTTTGCAGAAGTACCGCTGGTCGGGCCTCTTCAACTAGAGCAATGGAGAGAATAATATCTCTGACCAACCAGGTTTGGATGGCCCCAACAAAGATTAGGTAATTAGGGTCCCTGATTCTTGGTCATCTGTTTTGACTATTTTACGTACATGAGGTTTTTTTTCGCCCCTTGCTAAATATAACTCGGTGTACGGAGTACGGAGTAACTTTTTGGTAAGTCTTTGGATGGAGTTTCTTTCGCATAACCATGACGAATATCGAAGAGGAGTACTCCGTAGCTTGATACTATATTATCGGTTATCCCGTACTAATCTAATCCAAATACTCCGTGCTGCAAAAACAAACGAAAAACAATAGTTACATACGATCGCCTAGTCGGAGATTTGCCCCTGAGAATCACAAATCAGAGACTACTGACTAAGCTACTAAGTTGGGAAATGTTGGAAATTAAAAGGTAAAGACGAATACCAACGACTCGAGTATCTCGTTGAGAACAGACATAATATTCTTCTTCTTCTACACGGAGTGTACCTTGCACAGAGGCCGTGTAACATCTATGCGGCTCATACGCCTCCCACTATGAGGTTACACCGGTACTTCTATAGGAGGACACCCCGGCTACCAGTGGCCGCCCTAATAGTGGCTGTCGTTTGGAGCGTTACTGAGGCTCTCTGGGTCCAGCGTGCACTCATCCATCAGTTCGACTCCGAGCCTGGTTTGCTAGGAGGAGAAAAGATATACATCACTGGAATCCATTGGAACAATGAGAAAATATTGCGAGAAGCCTGGATACCTGCTCTAGTGGAATTAGCCAACGCCATAGGCAGGGACAATGTCTTCGTTAGTCTTCAGGAAAGTGGAAGCTGGGACGATTCAAAAGGCCAGTTACGCCATTTAGACGCACTACTCGCTGAAAATGATATTCCAAGAAGAATAATCCTAGACGATACGACGCATCTTGATGAAATCAGCAAACCTCCTACGAGTAACGGATGGATCGAAACGTCTATTGGCAAAACTGAGCTACGCCGTATACCGTACCTTGCCAAGTTACGGAACACAGTGATGGAGCCGTTGTATGAAAAGAAGAAAGAGGGTGTTGTTTACGATAAGATTTTATTTTTAAACGACGTTGTTTTCAATGTGAGAATAGCGACATGCTTATTGTGTTCTGGTCTAATATCTGCTAACATACGCTAGACTCTGGATATTCGCAGGCTGCTCTCTACTCGAGGAGGCAATTATGCAGCAGCATGTTCGCTGGACTTCTCAAAACCACCTAATTTCTACGATACCTTTGCCCTTCGGGATTCTGAAGGCCATGACCATCTTATGCAAACTTGGCCTTATTTTAGGTCACGAGCATCTCGACAGGCTTTAAAATATAGTCAGCCAATTCCTGTTAAGAGCTGTTGGAATGGGGCAGGTTGGTACTCGAAAAGCCTAAATAGGTGCAAGCGCTGTGTAGCTAACAAGAGAATTAGTGGTGATGGACTCTTCCCCCTTTTACCAAGATCCGCCATTAAAGTTCCGCGGTATCTCCGATGGCATCGCAAAAATGCACTTGGAGGGATCAGAGTGCTGTTTGGTCCATGCAGACAATCCTTTGTCCAAACAAATGGGAGTCTGGCTCAATCCGAATGTGCGTGTTGGGTATAATACTCCTGCGTATGCGGCAGTAAACCCCGAAAGAATATCGTGGCTGTCAACGCTTTCTATAGTTG
>JANTQJ010000609.1:0-12731 GCA_032989685.1 Arthroderma sp. PD_2
CGAACCCCGGGCGGCTCTGTGAAAGAGAGCTATGTTACCTCTACACCACTAAGGATGGTTGATGTATGGGCGACCGGCTCATCAAATAAGTACTACTTCCGAGTTTCACCTAAACCAAAGCCAGGCCCCTTAATCAACCACATCACCTTTCCGCTCACATTTTCCTATCTAAACACGATATCAAAAAACATGATACTCCCAGGCCATTCCCTTGTCGCTCGCAAAATCATCAATGGCCTCATATCTCCATCATTACAAATCCAGCCCTGTGGCGTTGATCTGACCTTAAAGAAGGTTCTCACCTGGACATCAGCGGGAGCAGTTGACCTTGATAACAGCCAACGCCAGGCTGCCTCCACCAAAGAAATAGCGTTCGTCTCTACCGAGACGCCCGCCTTGTCAGATACCGCGGAAACCTCCAAAGCCAACCATGGTGCTGTTCATCTTCCTCAGGGCTCTTATCTTGTCGAGTTCAACGAAACTGTTTCGGTGCCGCTCGATGTGATGGGCCAGCTCTTCGTCCGTAGTTCCCTATTTAGATCGGGGGCTCTCATGAACGCTGGAGTGATGGACTCCGGTTATAACGGCTCAGTTGGTGCACTGTTGCAAGTACTGAACCCTTCTGGCCTTCGACTTTATAAAAATGCGAGACTTGCTCAGTTCGTGTTCCACCAGATGAGTGAGCCGGTCGACGGGTATAAGGGGGTGTATCAAGGGAGTACCACAATTGGCTAATTGGGCGATGGGTGCGACGATAGGGCTGCTGATGATACAATTACCTTGATGGTCGTTTTTTATACCCTGTTGTCATGCTTTTTAGAACGAACAATTGAACTACGCATAGGCATGATATGTGTTCTGCTTTGGATTACTCTATACCCGGCTATTTCACAATTCCGCCATGGTAACTGAGCATTCTGCTACTGCATATCTCAGAATATACAGCCTGTATTATCCTTATAATAAATGCGTCCATATCAGATCTAAGAGCCTCTTGGATCATGATTACAGTTCAAAATATAACCCTTGACATTGATTATGAACTTTGCACAGCGGCCAGAGTGGCTGCACCACCCTGTCCATTCTGATCGTCTAAGGTAGGATAGCTCGGTGAAAGAATGTTCTACATCATGTCCATGTCACTTCGTGTGTGTACACTCTGGAGTATTTGACTATTTATCTTCTCTCCAACTTCCTATGAACAGATGCCTCCTTTAAACGTATTACGTCCGTTACCACACCTTTGGATCCAAGCATCCAGCAGTCTCCATCGGTATCAAGTGTGGCACTTCTCATGGTTGAGCCTACCAGGGCACAGTTTCGATTTCCCCTCCCTGGCATGGTTGAGTGAGTCAAGTGATGCAGTTTTGTGACCGTAAGCTGGATGAGATAGAGCGACATCTCAGCATTAAGCTCTGGCTGAGGAGCAGGATTGAAGCCGCCTAGAGCAAAAACTGGTACCAGGTTGCTCTGACGTGTTAAGATGCTGGAGGCTCCAACGAAAGACGCTTTAGTTTCCATTAATGCGTCAGTCAGCGAGTCGAATATCTGGAGGATATAAAGGTAACATGTGAGTGTATGAAGGTAGATGAGGCTATCTTCTTCGCTATTGGGTATAAGGCATCCTTTTCCATGCCATGGTTGCGACGAAATCGGGGAGCCAAATGTTTGTCGCATTGACGCCAGTTCCCCTAAGATTTTGATCAAGTCTTCCACAGTAAGTAGTACATCGGCTAGGGATGGGTTTCTAGTTTCCACGTTTGATGTCGATGGGGAGCCAGGTGATATGAGTTGCTGTAACCTGACCTGAATGGATAGTAGTTGCTTGAGACTGCTGGGTCTACACAGACGTCCTCTGTCTCATTTTGAAGAGACATAGAAGTGCTTGATGAAGTCGTCCCTTCGTAGCTATTGGCCTGGTCAGGATTCGATCCATCGCTACCATCACTATGGGGCCCCCCCAAAGCAATAATCGGAGCCTAAATTCGCAAAATAGGATAATTCGTTATCAAGTTGCGGATCTAGAAACTTTGTATCTGCGTTGATATTGGGGCTGGCAGGAGCTGCTAAGATTTTGGTTATCGGAGGCCGTAGCATGCCATGGGCGGTTTGATAGAAGGATTTTACCTTT
This sequence comes from Arthroderma sp. PD_2, assembly GCA_032989685.1. Lineage (NCBI taxonomy): Eukaryota > Fungi > Ascomycota > Eurotiomycetes > Onygenales > Arthrodermataceae > Arthroderma > Arthroderma sp. PD_2. The sequence goes on from JANTQJ010000609.1 coordinate 2,132, forward strand.
AAGATACGTTTCTGAGATACCGTTTAGAGTCACACTGCCATTCTGTGAATGTTCAGTTTCTGCAAATTCGTTCGGCGTATGAGTCGAAAGTAGATCGATTAGGTCTAGTCGAGGGCTTGTGCCGTTATATTCAGCACCGTGCTGCAGTAAAGGAGTAGAGAATGGGGAGCATCTGTCATCGGGTGATTGCATGACATCACTGCCATTTTCTCGCGTTGTTGGAATATCTTGTAAACTGGTTCTGTCCTTTGCGCGCCGCAGGCTACTTTATGAGCGTTCTAGTACGGTTTTCTTGCTGTAGATGCACCTTATCCCAAGCCTTTCACATCTCTCGCATATGCCGGTGCCATCAGACTGGGCACAGCGGTTCTTCAGCTTATAACATCTATCACAGGCAGACCGTTGCTTCATTGGTATAGTTAGCGTTGTCAGTCCTGATGGCATTATCTTCGGTATAACTGTTTAAGTTGACTCTTCGCAGGGGTGAGAAGTCAAACGGGGGTAGGTTGTTGGTTTGATTCGCCTGAGGGGCCGTTGACCGCACAAAAGATGCATTCAAAACAACATTGAGACTGACGGAGAGTTTCTTCAAAAAGCATAATTATAGAGCTCGGAGAATAAAGCAAAGCTAAAGGCCATCCAATACCTTTAAACTACTACTACTCCAACCCCCCTGATCGTACGCCTGATAATTTCGCCGCTTCCAAGAGGGCACTGCGGGCTATGAATAGAACCGCACACCAAATTATCCATCCGCTTGGCAATTTCTGTCAAAAAGAGGTCAGCATCAGCAAAATATGCATCTAGGTGATGAAAGCAGAGTAGTGGTATGTACCCCGCGTAGGCGCATGGTCAGTCAACGGCCCAGCCCTGGAACATTAAGGATGGAGCACAAAATAGCCGGCTATTAAGTATCTAAAAGGGTGTGTCCCTGTTGTAGGCATACGTAAATTGTAGGCATACGTAAATTGTGGGCATACGGAAATTGTAGGCATACGTAAATTGTAGGCATACGTAAATTGTATGTATATGCAGCAAGGGTCTATACGCAGCCAGGGGAAAAACATAGCCAGGATTCAATGGTAAGGCCATGTCGATTATCCCAACAAGAGCCGCCTCAGTGGACCTTGTCATTGGTAGATATCCATCTGCTAAATATATCCTAGAGACCTGAGTTTCGAAATAGGACTGTGGTAAAGGAGCAGGTTACCCCTCAAACTTTCCGCCGACTTGAACCGTAAGTTATAGATAAGCAAGTTCAAAGCGCGATATAACAGAAAATCGCTGCACCTTACCCCAGTCCACTAGGGTAAGATCCAAGGAAATGAATACCAGCAACTGTGGAGAGGTCATGTCAATCGACACTGGCATGTTAACTCTCATCGCAAGGGTTGCCTGGGGGATCATACGGCATGGAACCAGCAGCAGCAGGCGGTTGAGCATGCCTAGAACTCTGATGGTGCTCAAGTACTCCGTAGTATAAGTAATTAATCCAGCTTTACTTCTAAGCCGCCGCCTTAGAAACTCTGCGTTATCGAGTTGTCGGGTCAATGACATGACTCTTTGTCTAGAGGAGAAAGGATAGGGAGAGGGAAGGGCCTAGGCGGTGGTTACAAAACACGGGCAAGCAAGAGATATTACCGGCGGTGCATCAAGGAACAGGGGGCGGAGTATCTGATCAGCAAGGCATTCACGCAACTGTCTATTATATACTGGTGAGTCTCTCACCAACGATATATTGTCTCTGTCTTTTATTTCTATCTCTTATACGGAGTATGGGAGCCAGAATATTTTCTCAACATTCGTTTGCTGTTGGCTTCCGTGGACGCGGTTCACCACGCTGTAAGCCAAGTAAAATCCAGGTGTCCATCTAGCCCGGTCGTGCAGAGACTACGGAGCACGGCGGAATTATCGAACAATATCACATTACTCGGTGTTTGCGGGAGAGAGCTCTACCAACAATGTCTTCAAGTGACCCACTGCCTGCCATCCTCTGCCTTCATGGAGCTGGTACCAACGCCGCAATATTTCAACTCCAAGCCCATATGATAGTAGAGAGGCTGAAAGGACGCTTCCGTTTCATCTTCCTAGACGCACCGTTTGAATCCAGCCCTGGACCGGGTGTATTATCAACCTATGGAGATTTGAAACCATATCTCTGGTGGCACTGTGACGCAACTGCCACCAAGCAGTTCGATATTGACATGGAGGAGGTACAGCGTCGCCGGCAAAAGGTCAGGGACCTGCTTGTGTTCCACCTAGAGAAAGACAACATCGTTGGCGTCATGAGTTTTAGCCAGGGAACAAGGGTTGCCACCGGACTATGTCTTGACGACGAGCTTGGGGGCCAGATCAAGTTTGCTATCCTGATTTCAGCTACATTCCCGGAATTACCGGTTGGCGAAAATTGCCAACATCGATGTCTTCGCATTCCATCCGTCCACGTCCAGGGGCTATCAGATCCCTGGGCCGCAGAGGGCACGCGCCTCCGTGTCACGTACTACGACAGCGACCAAGCTACTGTCGTCCAATTTGCTGGCGGCCATACGGTTCCCATGGCGAGGAGAGACGTGGATCGAGTTATCAAGGCGATATCGCAGGCATGGGATAACGCATGTTCGCAATCCGATTCCTAGTACTGGCTGTATCGTTTTTTTTTTTTTTTTCAATTCACACAGGTAGTGAGGGTTCATACATACCAAGTCTATGGAGGCAGTATCGCTACCAGCGTTTTTGCAATCCAGTTTCTCAAATCATATGGTGCCGTTGTGGTTTCCTCCTCTCATCTGTTTACTCCGTACCGCGGTAATCGATACCCGACTAGTTAGTTACTGGGTACAAGGAATCCCCCATGTACTGTGTCTCCAAGGGCGCGATGCGGTTGTGTTATCAGTGTACTCCGCACCGATCAAGTCAGTGGGAAATACTCACTACCTGACTAGACTGGGTGCCAATTGCTTCGCCCAGAGCTGCTCGTATAAAGGGTAGCTTGACTAGGCCGCGCACTTTTCCAGAGAATATTCGAGGAGGTTACGGAGTAGACCTTTGAAAGAAGCAAACATCAGATCGGAATCTCATCTTTCCCGTTGCAATATTAAACAGCTGGTGTATTATCGTTATTTGATGAGCGGCAAAATTCTAGATAGCAAGTCCACCCGTAAATATTAATGCTGTACCATCTTGATACGCCGTTGATGCCAAAAACATTTTTACTTTTCAAGCCTGGCTATCTCCATTACCCAACTGAGTTTCAGGCTGTGATTACTAAGCAGGTCGCTTGTGACTTGTGATGGGGGCAGTCTTGTATGAGATACGGCAGGGGAAGATCGAGAAAACAACATTATCAGCCTTCTCACATGACTAACCAAAATCTTAATTCGGACATCCTTCTTCCTTCAACTGCAATCCAAGGGAGTACAATACAATTCCATTCGATAGACGCAGTTCCGCAGCGAGGCGCTACATTTCTGCAAGGTGTCACGGAGTACTGAGTACTTAATCGAGGAACCTCGAATTTCAAAAGTGGTGCCTCACATTTTTAACTAGGGAGCTTCTACTCCGTGTAGTTGAACCTCCTTCGTTTACTACTAATCACACCACATCTCACAGCGAAACCGGCGACGGTAAGGTAAGATTTCATCATGAAAGCTCGCAAACCAAGGACACGGGAAATATACACTACTGGTACCCCTGGCGGCCTGCTTCTACAGTACCTGCTTGGCAAGCCAGAGTAGTATTAAAAGCTCACTCCGTGTCCGCCGGCCATGGGACCTCCACCGGAGGTAGGCAGCGGGAGTATGAATGATGCTGGTTGGTATAAATAGCGCACACAATACCCCGTATGGAGTAAACATTATACTTAAAACCTACTTAGTCCCCAATCACCCAAGCCAATTCACGCACATTTCTACTATACGCAGGCTCGATCATTCCTAAAGCCCTTTCGATGTCATCCAAGCCCAGAGAACCTATCGCTATTATCGGCACAGGCTGCCGCTTTTCAGGTGGAGCAAATACAGCGTCAAAGCTCTGGGACCTTTTGAAAGAGCCATGTGATGTGTCTCGAGAGATCCCCTCTGACCGGTTCAGCATTGACCGGTTTTATCATCCCACAGCGAGTCACCATGGCACGACCAATGTTCGACGGTCCTACTTTCTAACGGAAGATGTCAGTTATTTCGATACTCGGTTTTTCGCAATTCCTCCAGGTGAGGCAGAAGCGATAGACCCCCAGCAGCGCCTGCTGCTCGAGGTGACGTACGAGGCTATCGACTCTGCGGGGTTGACGTTAAAGGGTCTACATGGCTCCGACACTGCTATTTATGTGGGGATCATGAGTGATGATTATCGTTTTTGGGGTGGCCGGGATGTCGACCTGCTGTCTACCTACAATGACACAGGCACGGCTAGCTCCAATGCATCTAGTCGCGCATCTTACTTTTTTGACTGGCACGGCCCGTCCATGACCATCGACACTGCGTGCTCCTCCAGCTTGGTGGCCCTTCATGAAGCCGTACAGGCTTTGCGGAATGGGACCTCAAGAATTGCAGTCGCCGCCGGAACCAATCTTTTGTTATCCCCGCTCGCCTATGTGACGCAAAGCAACCTTAATATGCTCTCCCCTGAAGGGCGGTGTCATATGTGGGATGAAGCTGCTGATGGATATGCCCGGGGTGAGGGAGTGGCTGCCATTGTGCTTAAAACGCTCAGCGCTGCCATCCAGGATGGTGACCATATAGAGTGTGTAATTCGGGAGATAGGAATTAACCATGACGGGAGAACACCAGGCCTTACTATGCCAAGTGCGTCTGCCCAAGCCAGTCTTATCCGCCAGGTGTATTCTAGGGCAGGGCTAGATCCGCTAGATCCCAACGACCGTTGTCAATATTTCGAAGCACATGGGACAGGAACCCCCGCCGGAGATCCGCAGGAGGCAGAGGCGCTAAGCCTCGCGTTTTTTCATAATCATAACAAAGATATGGAAGACGATATCTTATATGTGGGCTCTGTTAAAACAGTTATTGGACACACCGAAGGTACCGCAGGACTAGCTGGCCTTCTCAAGGCCTGCATGGCCTTAAAGCACAGCGTGATACCTCCTAATCTACATTTTAGCCGATTAAGTCGCAAAGTAGCCCCATTCGCGTCCCATCTCAGGGTCCCAACGAAACTTGAGCCGTGGCCTAAAGTTCAAGCCGGGGCGCCTCGGAGGGCCAGTGTGAACAGCTTTGGATTCGGGGGAGCGAATGCGCATGCTATACTTGAAAGTTACGAACCGCTGTCCGCACCAGTCACTTCATCACCCTCCCAAATTGGTGAAGAACCTATGTCCTCTTCTTCATCAGCCTCATCTGTCTTATCCACCTATTCGGATACCATATCTGCTGCAACAAGTTTGAGGTTTGATACTCGGGCTACGATTCCCTTTGTATTCTCCGCAGCCACGGAGCAGTCCCTTGTGGCAACTTTGCGTTCTTTCAGTTCCTACTTTACAGAACATGGTGCTGTTGACCCGGTCAGCATTGCCCATACGCTTAGTTCCAAAAAATCAGCACTGTCTTGCCGTGTAGCATTCCCTACGAGCTCGATAGAACGGCTTCTACAGAATCTCAATGATACTCTAGGTGCAGTAGATCGGATAGAGAATTCCATTGCTGCCCAAGTGTCGGCGCCGGCGTCAATCCTAGGCATCTTCACTGGCCAGGGTGCCCAATGGGCCACTATGGGCGCTACCCTACTAGAATCGATACCAATCGCGAAAGATATCTTTGAAGATCTCGACAGGTCTCTCTCAGCCCTACCTGAGGACCATCGTCCTAGGTGGACCCTAGTACGTGAGGTTATGGCTGAGAAGACGTCCCGCATTGGTGAAGCTGAGATATCTCAACCAATATGCACTGCGGTCCAGATACTTCTCGTTGACCTACTTAAACGTGCCGGCGTGAGGTTTACAGCGGTTGTTGGCCACTCTTCCGGTGAGATTGCTGCTGCTTATGCTTCTGGCTTTATCGACAAATCAGACGCAATTCGAATTGCTTATTATCGCGGCTATTTTGCCAGCTTCGCCTCAAGCTCATCAGGGGAGAGGGGTGCGATGATGGCGACTGGCATTGTTCTTGAAGAGGCACAAGATATCTGTAGCCGTGCAGACTTTTCTGCAAAGCTCTGTATTGCTGCACATAATTCTCGTAATAGTGTTACACTTTCTGGAGACCTCAATGCTATTGAAGGTGCAAAAGCAATTTTAGACAAAGATGAGAAGTTTGCACGCCTTCTGAAAGTTGATACTGCCTACCATTCTCACCACATGCTACCATGTTCAGGGCCCTATTTGAAGGCCATCCAAGCATGCAACATCAAGGTGCTTCATCCCCCAGAGGATGCTCCCATGTGGTTCTCAAGCGTCCATGATGGCAAACTTATGGGCTCTAGCTTACCCAATACCCAGTACTGGGTTGATAACCTGACCCGGCCTGTTTTGTTTCACCAAGCACTCAAGAACTGTCTACAATGTCCCGGTTTCAATGTCAATTTTACTCTAGAAATTGGCCCACATCCAGCCTTGAAAGGCCCAGTGACAGATACGATCAAGGAAGTAATTGGAAAAGGTTTGAATTACTGCGGAACACTAAGCCGCGGACGGGATGATCTGGAAGCTTTAACGGAGGCCCTCGGCTGTCTATGGGCCACTTTGGGCCCCGCAGCCATCGATCTCGGGCAGTTTGAGAGATCATGCTACGGGGAGTACATTAAGTATCAGAGCGTCACAGATCTACCGTCATATCCCTGGCACCATGACAAACAGCTATGGTTTGAAGCACGATCTTGCAGGGCAGACAGGCTCCAGGATACGCAATACCATGACTTGCTTGGAAAGATTGTCTCAGATGGAGGCTCAGGGCAATGGGAGTGGAAAAACCTGTTGAAAGTGAAGGAGCTCCCTTGGCTCTCTGATCATGCCCTGCAAGGGCAGCCTGTATTTCCAGCCACCGGATATATCGCACTCGCCATGGAGGCCGCGATGCAGGTCGCTGGGAAACAACCTGTTAGGCATATTGAGCTATGCAATCTTAAGTTCTCCAAAGCTATTGCAATCAATGATACACTGGGGACAGAGCTCCATGTCAAGTTGACGAGAAAGCCCAATTTAGGGACAGATACCAAACCTTCAGCGTTATTTGATTTCGTAGCATCCTCCGCCGTGGCCAGCAAAGAGTTCAGCTCCATGGCTTTAAACTGCTCTGGAGAGGTACACATTCTTTACGAAGGACAAGATGAAGTATCAGGCAGTTTGTTGCCATCTCGAGGCGACCCTCCAGTCAATATGTCTCCTGTCAATTTAGAGCAGTTTTACTCAGCTCTGCGAGATGACCTTGGATACGTGTATGAAGGCCTATTCCAAAACATGACCAGCCTCTATCGAAAGCCTGGACATTCTACAGGAACGATTAAGAACATTCGCTCGGAAGATAGAGGCAAGCCCCTTCTCTTCCATCCTGCATTAGGTGACTGTGCTCTGCAGGGTATGTATGCAACAATGAGCTCACCTGGGGATGGTATGCTGTGGTCTATTCTAGTTCCAAGCGCCTGTCGTCGTGTAACTTTGATTCCGTCGCTATGTGGGTCGAACATGACAGAGGAGGTAGCATTCGATTGCAACCTAGTCAAGACAGGAGACCGTTTGATGCCGGGGAATGTGAGTGTCTACTCAGCAGGGTTTAAAGAGAAAATAATTCAATTCGAGGGCCTGAGTTTTGTGCCCTTCGCAGCAGCAACCAGCAAGGATGACAGATGCATGTTTCAAGAGTCGTTGTGGTGTACCGAAAAGCCAGATGGGCATACCGTTCTTGGTGACAGGAAGCCGAGCGATTTGGAAAGGCAGAAGGCTCTCGACTGCGAAAGGGCAGCATTCTTCTACCTTAAGAATCTTCATCTCTCCGTGAACATAGAAGCACGCAGCACGCTTCCTTGGTATCGCCAAGCTATGCTCGAGTATGCTGGATTGATGTATGAGAAAGTTCAAACTCGCCAGCACGAATACGCCAACGACTGGCTTAATGACACGCATGATGAGATGCTGGAAATGATGGATAGGTAAGGCACTAATTTCCCCTTGAAAACCGCAAGAGGTGTTACAAATATTTATATACTAATAACCCAGTAGCTATGGAGATGATCCTGATTTCAATCTAACCCGAGCTGTTGGGGAAAATCTGCCCCGGCCACAATTTCTGTCAGGAGATGAAAGCATCCTCGAATGTATGACCAAGAACGATTACCTGGCTAGATACTACGAGAAGGCATTGGGCTTTGACTTTTCTAATGAGTCCGTTGCAAGACTCGTTGCCCAATTGGTCACTAAGTTCCCCGCGATGCATTTTTGTGAGATTGGGGCCGGAACTGGCAGCGCTACCAAACCTGTTATGGATACAATCGGGGATGCATTCGCATCATACACATACACGGATATCTCTAATGTATTCTTCGAGGCAGGAAGAGAAAAACTTGCAGCTCACCAGAAAAGAATAGTATTCAAGACTTTGGATATTGAAAACGATCCCATAAGCCAGGGTTTCGCACTTCACAGCTTCGACTGCATTATTGCCGCCAATGTACTTCATGCAACTAAATCTCTGGAAAATACGTTGCACCACGTTCGATCTCTCCTCAAGCCAGGAGGGTATCTCGTCTTGTATGAATGTATGGCTGACGAGGTGATGCGCCTTGGAATGGTTATGGGTGGCCTTCCGGGCTGGTGGATTGGTCGAGAAGATGGACGACGATGGGCTCCTACTGTTACCTTGAGCGAGTGGGACAGCCTTCTCAAGCGGACAGGATTCTCTGGTATTGAGACTTCAACACCCATAATCGACAAAATCTCGGTGCCCCACGCAATTTTCTGCACTATGGCTTATAGTGAAGATGTTAGAATGCTTCAGGATCCATTAGCCATAACAACCCCAAGCCGCTCGGTCAATGACACGCTTATTTTACTAGGCGGCAAGACTTCCACTGTTGCTACCGCTATCCAGCAACTTATCTCCGAATTTCAGTCACATTTCAAAACAATCGTGGTGATGGAAAGTCTCGATAGTGTTGAGATGGAAGTTATGGAGAATTCGCATATTATAAGTCTAGTAGATTGTGAGGGAGCAATCTTCGAAAACATGGCTGCATCACAATGGACAAATTTGCAGAATCTTTTCCAGTCTCCTAGGAGTATAGTATGGGTGACCTGCGGAGCACACTCATGGAACCCCTACGCTGCCATGTCAGCTGGCGTGTTGAGGAATCTCTACTACGAGATGCCTGGAACACATATACACCTTTTAGATTTTGAAGCAAAGGCTATCAAGGTCGAGGCAATTGCAAAGCTAGCGTTGCAGGTCCAGATTATGGATTGTCTCAAGGAAGAGAATGCGGACACGATTTTATGGACCGTGGAGCCAGAGTTACGTTTCCAAGGCGATAAACTGCAAATGCGCCGTATCCGTCCTCAGCACCAGCAGAATTCCCGCCTTAATTCCAGCCGTCGCCCAATCACCCACGTCGTTGATTCACAGAATGTGAGTGTTCAATTAGAAGCCCATGGCGATTCGTATGCACTCAAGGAAAATTACGAGGCAGAGATCAAGAACAATGATAGTGCTGAACATGTTGCAGTTCAGGTCTCTACATCTGTGGTCTCATCCATCAAAACCCCTGCTGGCTTTGCGTATGTTTGCCTTGGCAAAACTGAGAGCACCGGCGAGAGTGTACTATGTCTCTCTGACACAAACTCGTCTAGGGTTTTTGTTCACAAGTCGTGGACTTTCCCTACCGGGCTGGACCAAGTGGTCGATAGGCAGTATTTATCCTTCGTAGTTGGATTTCTCATCAGTCAGATGATTCTCAGAGTGATGCCCGAGACAGGATCACTCCTTGGATATGAGCCAGATATAGGCTTTGCGTCCTTGCTATCGAAACAAATATCACTCCGTGGGATGTCCACCTTTTTCATAACGTCTCAATCCGAAGATCTCTGTTACAGGCTAGGAAATTGGCGGTATATCCACGGGAAAGCTCCGTCCGACATCATTAAAGCCGCCATCCCCTCCGATGTTTCCTTATACGTTGATGCATCCACAGAAAGCCTGGCAGACTCAGCGGGTAACCTTGCATCCTGGATCAACTCAACGCTGCCAACCACATGCGAGAGGCTTAAGCTAGCAAGTCTTACAAGTGCGGAAGCCTCAAAACTGCCACAGAACGCACCAGAAAGCATCGTGAAGCTACTAGAGGACGCTACTGGATTTGCCTCTGTAAATTCAAATGGGATTCCAGACGGCGCACCATTAGATTACCTGCCATTGAAGGCATTCGTCTCGTCTGGATCCCTGCCATCTTTCAATCCTTTTACTCTAGTGGACTGGGCTGCTGGCAATGTTCCCCTATCGATTGAACCCATCACTTCACGTCCAGGTCTTTTCCAGGGAAACAGGACATACTGGCTTGCTGGGCTGTCGGGCGACCTTGGCCGCTCGCTGGTAGATTTCATGGCCAACCACGGGGCCAAGCATATCGCATTAAGTAGCCGCAACCCTCCTTTCAATGAGGCATG
>JANTQJ010000061.1:0-33278 GCA_032989685.1 Arthroderma sp. PD_2
CTCAGCGTGGGCGAGCGTGGTCTAGCCAAGGTTGGTTTTGGGTTTAACAGTGTGATATGATATAGTTGAATAGTTATAGGAATGTCTTGGTATAACTAACTAATATACGACAAAGAAATAACACCCTCACGTAGTATTCTTGGTTTTCTACATTGCATAAATCTTGAAAACGATTATAGAAGCCATTTTGTCATTTAATTGGAATTATCTGTTGGCCACAGCACCTTTCCATCGGGGCAGAATTTGAATCGATCCACCATCCTCCCTGGGACCTCGTCTTCGTGCTTAAAGCAGGCGGTTCTCTCTAGGGCCCATTTCTCCAGCTTCCCCCAATCCTTACACATTCTCACTTGTCCCGCTCCAGTTCCCGGTGGATTTTGGAAGCCAGCATACCGCGGTGTGTCATCTGCATTACAGATGACATCCTGGCGCAGCTGGTCAAGGCAGTGCTGGATATGAGTGAGTGCAATTTGTTGTGGCAGCCCGCGGTCGGCATTCCAAACGTATCGGAAGAGGGTTCTCTATTGAAACAATACAAGTCAGTTTTCAGGTATCTTTCACTTCGCTATTATCAGAGGCAAAAGAAAGACTAGGAAAGGGGGCGATTAACCAGGCAATGCAGGTTGTGGAAGCCTTGTAGCAGATACACTCCTTTGTCGGTGTCCCACGGGAAGCGCATAGCATGCGGAAGGCTTTTTTCCGCCACAAATTTCTGTGGAAGAGCAACTACTCCTGGATCCCCGCTGAGCTCTTCCCATAAGTGTGCAACATCGCTCGCGTTTTCAGAAACAAACTCAGTAGACTGGTATATCTGTATAGGAACAGTTCTTTCCAGTCCGGCTGGAAAATGTTAGCAACACGACCATTATTGTGAGGAAGCTCTTATGATTGTGGTACCGTAATATGATCCGCATTCTCGGTTGGTTGATTTAGTGTCCTTGAATAGGTATATTATGAGAAAACCATTGAGGCAAAGTAGCACAGCAATTATCGCCGACAGTATTATTACTATAGTTCTCAGGCTTGTTGAATTTCCGAATTCCCTGGGATGGTCATCGCGATCGTTATCGACCGAGTCTCGTTTAAGGGGGTGATAGGTTTTGTGGTCGCCGGGCATCTTAAGAGGGTTGCGAATAAGCTGATAAGATTCATGAGAGCTAATGCTACTGTGATCAATGGAAAACGGCTCGTAGTTAAGGGGCTGCCTTGAATTTTATAGGATCAAGGACACTGCCCTTTGACATCCATGCAATGCCGAGATCTACAGTCTCGCTTTATTGTGCTAACTAGCGGAGTCAAACGTTAACAAGTTACCGATTTACGTCTAATATACGGAGTATGCTTGCTCAGAAAACTACCATCTGTGAATCAATTTATAGAATACACTCAAAGAGCCAAAGCAGCTCGACGGAAACTTGCAACATCCAAACGGGATTCATGGGATTTATCTGTAGCTATGAAGGAAAATATATACGCAAGGCGTGCTTGCTCTATTCCTCTGAATCCACCCAGGACTGATCAACTTTGGCGGGGTACACAACGGCTTCATCTGCGTCCTCCAGAGAGCCTACTTTCAGTGTCAGATAATGTCCACGATGTCAATGGTGCTCGAGATGGCAATTTCGCTTCATAATATAAATCACTGCACAAGACTTACGGGCTTTAACGTCAGCATCAACCCAGGATTGATCAACCTTCGCTGGATAAACCACGGCCTCGTCGGCATCGGCAGAACTACCTGTTACAATATTCAGTGCCAGCTCTGGGCTACGGTGAGATGATGATCATACCCGTAACCAAGGGAGCGGCGCTGACAGCAGCTGCCAGGAGCAAAATGATTTGGACCTTCATCTTTTGTTTGTTCGAGGAGAGGATGGCTTAGTATAATAGAGTGAATACTAGATTGATATTTTGAGCTGAGATATATGTGCAGGAACTTGGAGACTTACAGCTTTCAAATACTCGAAAGAATAACAATGTCAACTACTCAACCGCCCGGCTGGCTCAGTCTCTAGCCTAAATACCCTGGGGGATCCTGCCTTTCCAATGTCTAGGTAGCCCCCCCTCTCGGCTAAAGTTTCAACCCGGCAATACTTCGCTGTCAAATTGTTATCCCTGTATATTCATTCGCCATAATAGATTACGAGCGTCATGCAGATCATAAACCTTGCGCATGATGACACCCTCGTCAACAACGTCAGCAGCCTCGGCATGAAGACGCAAAGGAGAACACTATATAAAAGTCAAAAGTACGGGTTGATTACCGTGCTAGTCCAACTCCCCTTAAGCTGAACATCAAAGCAAGCCTAATCTTTAATAGCACCGGTGGAATACGGAGCATACTTAGCCGCAATAACTGTGCTCCGTACTACCCTGTAGTCTCCTTATCAGGAGGTGCCTTAATCTCTTATTACGCTTATCTGGTAGAGCTGCCCCAGAATCTCGCCCCGCATCGGGCCGAATTTGCGGGCCGGGAGAAGGAAGATCCCGCGTGACTGGAACCAATCATAATTCAGCGGGGTCAAAGTTTGCTCAAACTAGCTCTTCTATTGGCTATCATTATACTTACTAAGCGCTGAACGAAGATCACTTTAGCGCTCGGTGGGGCAAAGTGGGTCGCAGGGTGGAGCCTGTGAACGGTGATCGCAGCGAACAGTGACATTGGCTGTGGGGAACAAGGGCAGGGACTCATGCATGTCGACGGCGGACGAAGGGCTTGACCAGTCCTAAAGCAGACTCTCGGCCGGCCGGGCTTGTATATTACAAGTAGTACAGAGTATATAAATATAGAATCTGTTACAATACCTTTACCGTTCTTAATATATCTCTTCCCAAAAGCTTATCAACCTGGTCATCTCCTTTACTTTATGAATCTGACCAAGCCGCACGGAATGGCTTCAAGGTACTTTTAATATATATAGATAAGACACTCGATAAGAGGATGAGACTTTCTAGCTTTGCTTCGACGAATCATGGTCCGAGAAACCCCTCCCATTGCTCACTCTCCGTTTTTCAGCCCACTCTGCCAATGCGGCGTAGTCGCGACAAACCCGCTCATTACCCCATCCAGTCACCCCGCCTAACCGACTATCAACAGGCTCCAGTGTGGAATCAGCTGCACACATAAGGCTTTGGCGCAGATAATCAAAGCAATGCCGCATATGTGGACTAATATGGTCATCCTTCCTGCTATGGCCCGTGTGCGAGATCCCGTAGTAGTTCTGATGAATTGACCACTTGATCCCTGTTAGCCTCCATTCGTCGGCACTGAAGAAAACATAGAGCAAGCATACCAGGCAGTGTAGTTGGTGAACCACGGACAGGGTATAAACGTCCTTGCTGCCAGCAGGGTAACGTACAGAGCCTTGGCCCACTGCTCGAATGTAAAAGACGCTAATCAGTATGCTCCTCTATCTCACGGGGTGCTCGAGTTTTACACTCACCTGGAACGAGGGAGTCCCAAGCCGCCTCCGTAGCGCTGTCAGTTTGGGGGTCTGCTCCAAAAGTCCGGTTGTAAACGAAGACCTCCTTGGAGGTCCCAAGTGGGATTGCGGCTGCCCAGGAGAAGGTTTAGCTCAGCCATCCCAAATATGTAAGTATCGGGAGGATCGTTGTCACTTACGGTTGGAGTATAACCCACACCGCCCACAGTCAGCGCTCTTCCTTCCAATAAAACCGCCAATGCCAGCAGACACAGTAATGGCCATGAACAAGAGCAGATAGTGTCCGAGTGAGTACTGCCTCAGGCGAGGCGAGATCGAAGGGGTATGATTATCATTGTTGCCAGCTAATGGCTGATACTGGGTTTTGAAATTAAACAAGCCCATGGCTTAGGATTCCAAAGGGAAAAATAAATGGATTTAGAGAGACATGAAGCATTTAGGGAAGAAACATGAAATCTTCAGCAAAGCAAAGAGTGTATGAGCTCAGGGCCCCGATATGAATTGAGCCGTTTGTTTAACCATCCAGAGATGGCCCGCAACTACATCTTGGCCGTCTGAGCGTAGGATAAACACCGTGGCAGGAGGGTATCTTATAAACGCTCATTGGATCCTCCTGTAATGTAATTCTTTGTATTCTTGGTGTAAGATGCGGTTTTGGGGTTCCATTGTCTCAGGTTGGAAGTGCGGCAAAAAGTCATCGACCTTGACAGGGTCATTCGGGCCGAAGAGTGGCACAGCGGCTTGTTATCGACGCCAGGATATGCCCTGCTTTGAATAGTGCCTTTTGGGGTGGAGGGTAGCCCTCCTCTCCCGCTCCCCCCAATCGAAATTGGCATCCCAGGCGACCTTTCAAAACAAACAGAGTCTGTTAGGGTTGTGCATCTGTTAATGAGATTCATGTCTTCAGGCGACCGATATGGAGCAAAAGAATGCGCGCGGTCATGTTGTCGAGCCATTGCTTAAAGATGAAGAAGCACTGAAAAGCGCTTCTGAAGAAGAGTTCGATAACTTCTCGCGATTCGATCAAAAGCCGAGGAAGCTGGTCTGGAAGAAGCTATCACCATGGCTCATCCATGGTTTGATAATAGTCACATATTCAGTCATTATTTTTGCTATCATTCTCCCCGTCATTCAACGTCGTGTTTCGAACAATGATGGAGACGAAGGGAACCGTCCGCCTCTCCCGTGTCAGTTACTTCTCCCGTCCTTTTCGTTGGGCTCCTTTTTGACTTGCCAATAGTACCAGCCAGAGAGGGCTTGAAGTGGGAATATCGACGATTTCCGACAAATATAGTGAACAATCCTTTTACAGGGCCACCGCGGGAAGAGATGGAGAATGCGTGGCATAACTTTCTAAGGAGTAAGTCAATTAGGTCTAAACATCCATATATCTTCACTAACAACCAATACTGGGCTCAAGATGACAACATACGTGTGCCTATCGGTTATCTAAAAGAGAAAAACCTGACATCAGTATATACTAAAGATCACACTGAGGGGATCGCATCTTTGAGTGTATATCATTCACTGCACTGTCTGGTATGTATAGTTAGATGCCAATTTTTTCATTTATATCTATGATTAACCTCACCCTCGTCATTTAGAAAAAGGTAAAGCGTATGATGTTCAAAGAGCATTATTATGCTGACCGAGATGAAACTGCCATGGCACGCGAGATGAAGCACGCCGACCACTGTATAGAGTATATTCGCGAGTCCCTCATGTGCCAGCCAGACCTATCCCTAGTCACCTTCCGTTGGATCAACAACACAGCACAGCACAAAGACCCGACGGAGTTCTATCCAACAAATTTTGATGCGGATATGCATCGTTGTGCAAACTGGGAGCATCTTGATCACTGGGCAGGAGAGCGTATGTTTGATCTCTTCCAAGTAGATTTATTGGATAGGCCGAAGAAGAGTATAGGTTGAAATTGAGATTGTCCAGCTTTTGTTCCGCTGCATTCAAAGCTCCATAAAATCTGTGAGATTCTGATTTGGGCTGGCAATCACCTGAGCTTGACAAGTTATCTCGAATGGTGTATTGTTCTCTCGTAAATAGTTACCTAGCAATTGCGGTTTGGGGGATTCCCTCGCTTGAATATATATTAGCGCCAATGCATGTCATAGCAGATCGATTAATCATATTAAATCGTTACGATATAAAATCTATAATATAGTAAGTTATAGTTATGCTTACTGGCGTTTCAATCTCACTAGGGTGCTAAGAAGTAATATCACTTTATTCTTCATTCGGCCCATGAAGTCCTTTGTTAGAAATCGACAGATTGAACGACCCGTCGTATAAGTCTTATGCTTTGATTGCCTCCACGATTCCATCACCTCCCTCTTCCAATGGATCCCAGAACTCGACCACCTTAAGCCCTGCCTTCTCAAGCAGTGTACTCCACTGTTGCTTTGTACGCTCCATCCCCCCATTGAAAGCCATCATCGTCATGTCCAATTGTGCTTGGAACTGTGACGCTCCTTGATCTAGAACAATCATCTCGTGCAGAAGTAGCTTCGAGTATCCCGGCGTCATTGCCAATGCTACCTTCTCAAGAATATCAAGGCAGTAAGAATCCGACCAGTCGTGTAGAATATGGTGATAAAAGTAGACCCTTGCACCTATGCGGATTTTAGCAAGACTTTATCTATAACTTCTCCCTCTATTTCCATCCCTATATTTGGGAGGGGGGATGAAGACTTTGAGGAGGAACATTGGTCCGTAACTGACCTGTTATCGGCTGTTCAGTGAAGAAATCATACGGAACTTTCTCGATGGTAGTATCTAAATCCGTAAGTGCCTCGGTGACCGCTGGTAAGTCTTGCAACACTAATCTTCCTGTGTTAGGAAATTTGGTTTTGAACGCCAGCAGGTCGTGACCCTTTCCAGCGCCGACGTCCACTATCAAAGCCTTGTCTGCAGTTGCCCCATCTAGGATCTGTTTCTGCACTGGGTACCAATCCACCCAATACTTCCGAGCTCCCATGGTGTTGCCCATAAATGTGTTGAAGTCCTTGAGCAAGGACGGTATAGATGTAATACGTTCGAAAGTAGTTTGTTTGGTATTGAAGGCGTATTGCATGAGTCCGTCCTTGGGGTCAACAGGGCAAGAATGTCCTCTTTGAAGCAAGTAAGCTGGGGCGCTTTGCATTGCGGGAACAATCAAACGGGAGCTAAATGAGGCCAATACAGAGTATCGGTTGTCAGTCATAGGGGAAAGAGGCGGGTTTTAGGTGTATAACCACTCACATCATTCGATGGCCAGCCGCAATTTCTTCCGTTGCCATTGCTTTTGTGACACGCGTAGCTTTCCATGTTTTTGAAGCCACTTCTTCAACAAAATGTACGGATGATAAAGGCCGCAAAACACGTACTAGATTATACGATATCAGATGGGCGCGTTTGGCTGAAGACGTGATCTATACTTATTAAGAGCTCTTCGGCACCGGACAACTCGGCTAATCTTGCAGATGTAACAGGCCCGTTCTTGACAATGTGTCCGAATAGATCCAGGTCGACAGCAATTCGTGCACTAATGGCAATCATGGGCTATAGCGGAGTAAGTAAAAGCACGTATCAAAACGTCTAGAGAGGCAACAGGTAAGAGATACGTACTGAAAAGGCCATATCCACGGCTACATTCTCGGGCTGTTCCAGCTGAGCCGTAAGCGCTCTGCTTATCCGTAGACACTCTCTTTTCGCCTCATGGTCGTCTTCATCACTGAGCCTCGGGCTGAGATGCTGTAGTTTCGATATGAGAGCGGCAGGCTCCTCATTGATGCTTACTCCGACTGAACCCATGGTCGAAAGGATGAGCAAGCAGGTACGGCGCAACGATGACTGAGGAGTGGTATTGACTGTAGAAACAAGAAGTGTTATGCCGGTAGGAGAGTGGACTGACTGACCACCAGGCAAAACCGCGGATATTGTGGATGTATATAATTGCCCATCGTGCGAGTTACTTAGTACGTGACTAACTACAGCTATCTAATTTATGCATAGTTAACTTCACCTTCCACCAACCTTAACAGAAAGAAGCCCACTGAAGGAACAAGAAACAAGTCGCCGAAACCACGCTGCCCTTTCATCCGCTGTCGCTCAGACACCAGCAGCCTTGTCGGTTTCCATTCTGGCTGGAAGTATTTCGTATAACTCTATAGTAATCATCCTGGAAGAGCTAGTTAAAACTACGAGAGTTACACCCCGTAAGATTCTTTGTTTTCCCCGGCCCCAGACGAGGTTGTATCGCATTCGCGGCCATCCTCCCCGAGTCGAACAAGGGTCCCCTACCCCCGGCTTGATATCCTTGCATCGCTGGAGTTTGGAGTAACGTGGGGTTCAGGCGCATTGACGATTCGGCGTGGGCAGTGGAAATGCCGAGTTGGAGGTTATACTGGGAGTTTTACGTGAAGTTATCAAAATAAGTTGGGATACTTAGGTACGCCTAAGCCTTCTACCTCGATCAAAAGCCTTTAGGAACTGGGTCCTATTTCTTATTAGATCAGCCGACTCTATAATTATAGTAATAGGTAACTACATACTCTGTACAAGCGTGAAATTGTGGATGCAAAAGAACTCACTTATGGCTCTACCAGCTGTCTCGAGCTCGTTAGTTGAGGGAGTACAACCGATAGGGCTCATAGAACTAGACCTTGACTCGACACCCAATTTCTTCAAGGAATTCCGGTCGATTCGAGCGTTTATATTCTCTCCCGCAGATATCTCTTCACCGAGAATCGCCAACGACGCTCTCCAAATGCTCGATAAAATGAAGACTTGAACGGGTCGGCGAACTGAAACTCTTGGCGAGGGAGAACGAGCCGAGACCACGTGAAAGCTGACTAAGCTGAATTCTCATTGTGATTGGCGGCAATATTACTAAGACGTACCTGGGAACCCTCAATACAAGTATTCTATTTTATTACATTACTCAGCTTATTTTCTATTGGCCAAGAGCTCTAAAGACAAGCAGTGATTGGCTTACTGCTAATTACGTGATACCAAGGAAATACGAGGTCAACATCACCACAATTTTTAGCCCAAAACACGACATCTATCATTGACAGCTTTCACCTCAGTTCAGTTCTTCCATAGATGCATAGGTAGAGTGGTGGTCCGCTGGAGCATCCATACCCCTTACGACTATTAAATTATTGACATTCGCTCCTAGGTACCAGCCCATTGATTCTCAGAGCAACTTCGTCTCAAAAGGGTCGATCACGGTAGCGGGAGATAGCTGCGTGATCAATAGCAAAGAGCCAAATAAGACGATGAGCCTTCGACCGCTATTCGCGCGATAGCTACGGAGTATAAGGACCGTTGAAGTAGCTATGACACCGCGGGCTCAACTTGGCGTCCTTTATCTTTCCATTGTCATCAAATACTCGGCGTTTGCTTCTTAGATGGATACCCACAAGGCAGAACTTATCGCGATGTTTGGCGTCGGATGTCGATACCCTAGGGACATTTCAAATGCCGGAGAATTCTGGGATGTGCTTTAAAATGGAACTCTCCTGCTGTTCCATATCCCTCCTGACCGGTTTAATCACCACTCCTTTCATGATCCCACAGGCCGCGGCCAGGGGAGGATCGAAATTAGCAAAGGCAGCTTTCTGAGAGATGTGGACGCTTTTGACGCCGAATTATTTGTGTATTTCCCAGCGGAAGCCTCTCGAATAGACCGGCAACAAAGATTAGCCCTAGAGGCTATCGTTCGCTCCCTTGAGGACTCGGGTGCTCCATTGCACAAGATAGCTGTATCGCGTACTGGGGTACACACAGAAATGTTCGAGTACTATCGCGCTGCCATGCAAGTGAACAGCATACAGGGGGCGAATGTCGACGCTCTTTCGAGTCTCAGGGTTGCAGCGTGCACCATCTCAAATAGGGGTTTTCGTAGGCTTGATCTACAGGGCCCTAGACTCACGCTAGACACCGCATGTTTAGCTAGTCTGGTGGCTGCTCACCTTTTCTTGCAAAGTATCTGGGCGGGAGAGAGTACGGCTGCTACTGCCGGTTGGGTTAATGCAGTCTTGCAGCCCGAGCCTAGGTATAAAACTCTCCACCAGTGGCTTCCTTTTAGCGGATGGAGCTTGCAACATTTTTGATAAGGATGCGGAGGGCTCTATCCTTCAGCCATCACTCCAAGGTGGCCTGGACTTGAAATGGAGCTTGCGGCTCAAAGAGCCTGTGTTTTGGCAATCCCTAGATGATTTAGGTATACACTCCACTGCGCTCTCAGGGCGGCCCATTTGTGCAGAGATAGCAGGCTCTCACAATGACTCGTTTTTTCAGACCGAACAACGGTAGTCCGGCTGGCCATCACAGTGATTCAGATTGCACTGGCGGAACCACTGTCTTCATACGGCCTTAGGAACAACGCAGTAGGAGGTCACTGAGTTGGCGAGGTTTCCGCTGCTTAAATCAGTGGTGCACTGACACTTGAGGAAACGGTAAACATGATTTACTGGGGGTCTCGGATACAAAGCAAGGCCCAGGGAAAAGGGTCAATGCTGGCAGTTGGGTTGTCATCCTCTAACGTACGGCATCACATCTGGCGCTACCGACTGAAAAGTCGAATTGAGCTCTGTGGTCTAAATGGTCCCCAGCTAATAACCCTCAGTAGAGAGACAGATGCTCTCCAAAAATTGTTTGAAGTCTTCCACAAACAGGAAGCATTCGCGGAGTTCGTTAAAGTCGATATTCATACTATAGTCGATTTATGGAATCTCTTCGAAGCGAGATTGTGGATCCGTTGGCCCCCATCCACGAATCAGAGGCTGAGATACGTCTATCCTTTACGTTAACCCAGGGAAGAAGCATCAAATAACTCGCTTTCCACACACTTCGTCATAGTTTCCATGCCATTGCAACGTGTGGTGCAATGTTCCGGGAGCCAGAAACCAGCTTGAAAGCAGAGCTCTGGTTTGATAACATCCACGATCCGGTATGCCCAGGCACAGCTGGTAAAGCACTGAAGGATGGATACATTTTATTTATCGAGATTGGACCCCAACCAGACCTTTTCGGAGAAACCCTCCGCATCTCTGACAAATTGAAGATATCGGCCAACATACTGCCATCTATGCGTTAGGATAGTGATACTATGCCATTTGCACATTTAATCGGAAAAGCACGTTCCATGGGGGTCCCAGTAAAAATGGAATTATATATTGGCGCGCATGGAAGATCCATCGATCTACCGTTATACCCATTTCAGCGCCAACGTTACTTGATTCGAATACTCAGAGGCGCGTCAAATTCGTTTTGCAGAAGACTAGCATCTGTTCCTTGAGAGCTACCCACGGCTTGCAGATGATGGACACAGTATCTTGCACTTCGCCTTAGCACTGGAGCCTCGCTATTTCTCACAGACCATGCATCGGATGGAGCCGTAGTATTTCAGAGGCAGGTGGAAGCTGTATTCCTCGATGTCACAAAGCTACTGCTGCCACAGAACGCGACGAGTGTTCGGCTAAAAGATCTGAGATTTAAACATGCTCTAGTGATGACGGCGGCTGAGGACCTCTCAAAGACTCAGCTAAAGGTTACCTCTGCCGCCCTCTAGTTCATTATGGTTTGCCGGGAGGCTGGCTCTTAGCCCAGAGGATCCATTGCAGGTCCTTACACGCGAACGGATAGAAACTTCCGCTAATTCATGCTTGCAGACCGCACTGTCCATATATTATGGTGCAATGGGTAACTCTGCTGGCATTTTCAAACATTCTCGGTATGACGCCGACGCCATGCTGTGGTGTCAGTCATGGAGCGGGTTATACTTGACAATACCACCCAGCGGATGCCAGCAGATATCGACTGGTGTATGCTTGTTTCTGCTTCTCCACACCTATATAAAAATGGTACTTTCATCGGCCTTCCGCGGAGCAGCACTATCGCGCAGACGTCAAACGCTTTTGCATCTAGCACCAGACCATGGGCCTATTGCGGATGCAATACACACTGGGCTCGCAAAACTACTCGGAGTCGAGGAGCCCCGAATCCCTCGAACAACAAGGCTAGAGCGGTATGCTCCAGATCCGCGGACGGTCGCCCTGGCGCGACGTATTACTGATCGTAATGTTAGAGTAGCCTGTCCTACCGTGAGACTCTTTGACAGGCCGACGCTCGATGGTATTGCGAAAGAGCTTGAGCAGTATCCTGATCCGGACACTGAGAAACGGGCGAACATATCGGCGGACAACGATCATCGCCATGCCCAGCAGCCCATACATTCCGCTAATCCGACCGCCATTTCCTCCTGGTTCATACGAGGCAGCGACATTGTCATTCCCAAACCTCAACCTCGTCTGCTCTGTATTTACCCAATGACTTCAGATGCTTCCTTCTTTACGCCTTACTTGATTGAGCCTACTCGCGGGCTGGAACCTGTTCTCGTGAAAAGCCCCGACACAATTTCGAAAACACTCGATGGACCGACTCATCTATCCTGTTTCCCCAGGCAAGGGTCTGGACGGCAATGATGTCTATTATTGGTGCTCGATGTATCATATTAGTAGAGTTTGAAACTATCCGAGAAATGAGGCGACGTGGAGTCCATCCTCTACCGCGTTCATTCGTCACCGGTACCATTGCTCGTCATCTGTTGCGCATTGGCAGAAGGGAGCATCCGGCAGAAGGGAGCAACACCTCCCACCAGTATTTGCGAGGGATATTGGGCCAGACTATGCCATAGCCGTCTCGCAAGACCCAGACTTTTTAAGGTCTATCCTACCACTGCTCAAAAGTGATGCACCTTGGTTCATGGATTATGCGTGCGCTGAGGGAGCGCCGATCAAAATGCCCATCACCGCGCTTGCAGCTCGACAAGATGACGTCGTGTATCCAGATCAGGTTGTAGCTTGTAATCTGCAGGCAGACGAATTCGAGTTTCAAAAGGCCGATGGAGGCCACTGGCTTATCCACAGGAACCGCCAGCTGAATCGAGAGAGACGGATTGTGCCTTTACCCAACCTGTTGGAGTGAGGAATTGCTCGAGTTTTTAAACTACCTCTTTGCATAGGTAGTGTTATTCAACTTGAGGCTAGGACTCTACTTAACTGGTTATAATTGATAAAGGTGAGATATCATATCCTTCTTATCAAAACAAGCATTCTTGTGAAATATTCTTTCTCACTTGCCGAGTCAAACTTTAAATACGTCAATGGACTGGCAGTCGAGGTTTCGCTACAGAAAGTTCACCTTGGGATACGATTCACCCTGGCTCGCGCCGTGGCACAGGCAGCCAAAAGGTGTGAGGGGGGTCAATCAGATGCTATTCCATCTGCCTCGTTATGAATGTCCAGCTATATAGCTCACTTCGCGCGTCCCGGGTCTTGATTAAGGGCATCGTGAACAGCCAGAGCTTCGTTTTCAGAACCTGAATACCCTCAGGACAGGTTTACTTCATACTGTGAATCTACCTACGGAGAGGAGCTTCCGACGAGAAGTCCTGAGTTCGTTCCAACAGTGCTGAAATACCCCATTATCTTGGGATTGGGGGAGTTATTTCAGTTGTGTATATGACCAAAAAGTATAGGCTGCGGATCTGCCTTGTGCTGCTACTTCATGTTCTAGGTCAGCAGTTGTCCTGCTGGTGATTTTGGCCTGTATAACTACCAGGCAGAGTTTGTACCCTGCGCTGCCATCTCAGCCTTGCCGCTTTGAAAAGCTCGTCTTTCTGCATCATCTACAGTAGCGCAGACCACGCTAGTCTGACTGATTTCGCTGCATTCCATTTTGGCCCTTTCGTTCGCCGTCATTCCAGAAGAAGCTTGACCCATGCGAATCGTGAGTATCAGTACCAGCGACAGCCCTGCAGCGCCCAATCCTGTCCAAAAGCCAACCTGATACTGCTTGTCCTTCATATCCCTTCTGGTAATTACCGCACATCTGGATCTTGTTTACTGAAACTTCACCTTTACGCTGCTTGGTATGTCGTTTCAGGTATATTGGCCGTACTTGGTATCTCTCCCAGAACACCTGCGGAAAATATTCATGGATTTGTGGGCTTGATTAGGGCTGAATGTGTTACCTGACACTCCAAGCTGCACACTTGATCGCTGTTGTCCAATTCCCTGCTCACAAGGCAGCACTAGCCGGTGGTTGCTCTGCTATCATGAATGACAGCACCCCTGAGGTATGTGACATCACATCGAATGCCACCGGAAGCACTATCGCCAATGTCTATGGGATATCAATCTCCAGAGCGGCGACGGTGCTGGTAGTAGGGCTTTTAACATGGTGTGTGAGGGTGAAAAAATAATTCAGAATAGCCTACCTGAAAAGTAATACCGCAGGTGAAACGGCAGCTTCTACTGTAAGAGCCGCTAGAGTCTTGGTGTAAAGCATATTATAGTACACAAAAATATATTAGAGCATGTTGGAATATCTTCTGGGCTCTAGATGAAACACAAGACGAACAAGAACTAGGCGAGAGGATGGCTGTGTCTTTATCAGCTATCGCCTAAGGCCGAGGCCCATGTGCAATCTTGAGAGGCTTCGGAGGCTTCCGGGGGGCTTTGAGGCTAACGAGGTTTAACTAAGCTTAAGGGCTTTAACTAAGCTTAGGGGCAGGGCCTAGCGATGCTGGTTTGCCCAGCGCCTACCGTCCAATCGCACACCCTCTTGTATCCTCGACATCTTCACCATGACAGTTGACTCTATGAGGAGACCCATCCAAATGGTCTGGTTCGACTAGGCTAGCGTCTATATGAGGCGCCTTTATCTGTAACGTCTGCTCTATATTAAACTCGACCTGCCCCTGAACCAAGCCTGCGACGCCAAGCCAGGTTCCTTTAAAATCTCCCTCTTCGCCCTTCTTCAGCTTTCACAATCGGTGACAGCGACATGGCTCTCAAGACCGCCCTCTGCGTCGCCCTCTGGGGCCTCGCGGGCGTCGCCTCTGCCGCCGGTCGCCCCATCCCCGACAACCTCATGGCTCTCTATAATTACGCGAAGGTACCTCCCCTTGTATCACCATATATTGCGCATTGCTAAATTGTAGTAGAACAACCCGTGCGACAAGCCTCTTAGCAGTAATCGCTTCAAGGACGGCCATGGACGCAGTAAGTTGTTCCCCTCGAGATATGTAGGATCTTGCTAACCGTGCCAGGTGGATTCACGTACTGCGGCGACTACGAGGGTGTCGTCTACCTTAGTGGCCCGCCTCACCCTACAGGCCGTCTGGGAGATGTAGATGTCGACTGCGACGGCGCCAACAGGTCAGAGGGAGACTGTGCAAACGATCTAACGGGTCAAGGCCAGACGTCTTTCAAGGACGAGGTGGCAGACTATGGCATTGATGATCTCGACGCGAACGTACATGGCTACGTCGTCTTCGGCAACGAGGGCAAGAAATTATCTTACCTCCCTTCAGACTCAGGCATAGAGCCCCTCAGCGTCGTTGCGGTTGTCTGTAATGACAGATTGGTACGTTGGCGCTTATACCCACTCTCTTCATATTTTTATCTAACATCCATATGTATAGTTCTATGGCATATGGGGCGACACAAATGGCAATACCGACACAGGCGAAGTGTCCATCTCTCTCGCCCAGGCCTGTTTCCCTGAACACAACTTAACTGGGGATAATAGCTATGAAGGCCACGACGTGCTCTTCGTCGCCTTTAAGGGTGAAGATGCTAAACCAGGTATTAACGGCGCTGACTGGAAGGCAGATAACTTTAATACCTTTGAGGAATCACTCGCTGATGTCGGGGATCGCATGGTTGCTAAGATCAGCAAAGAGGCGTCAGCGTCGACAGGCATAGCGATGCCGACGCCTAGTAGTCCGCAGAGCGGGCTAGTTACTATCGTATTAGTTACTATCGTGGTTATTGTAGGGTGCTAATCTATTATTATCGAAGCAAAACAAGCCTATTTTCACCTCTTTTTTTAGAAGGGCCAGCCATTGTAGTCAATTTGAGCGGGTAGAGCGAGAAATAAAAGATATACATATACAAGAATTCTTAAAGCGCCAGGCTACGCCTCGGACTCTCCACAAGTTACAAAACGACAATAACTTCTTCCAAAACTTCGCTGCATGAGCAAGAATGGCCTATCGCCATACGTAACTCGGCTGCCCGTCAGATTGTTGGATATAACACTTTGTTGACACCTTCACACATTACTCCTGATACTCTTACCCTAACATATCTCCCATCGCCGTATGGAAAGAGCCAACACAGCTAAGGGCGTGGTGTCTAATTACACTGCATATGGAATAACCGTGATGCTGTAGTACCATTATAAAAGACATTAATTTACAGATATTATCTGATTGAGGTTTCTATAATCTATTGCTTCTTAGAAAATTTATACCACTATTTTTAGTAGCAATTTTTATAAATACTTAACTCTATCGCAATACCACTACAAGCGTTCAAACAGTTGAAGAATCTCTTCAAGGCACCTTATCTAATTGTCTCGCCCGTCGCTGGCTCGGTTGTATAATGGCGAAGCGACTATACGGAGCAATAAATCTTCACCACCGAGCGCTTTCAACCAGTGCACGTCTTCTCGCTACAAACCACGAAATGCCCGAACCTTCTGACCTGTTCGAGTACACTACCGGACGATGGATGTATGTCTACCTCAAGCTCTTTCTTGCGAGAGAAATATTTGACTAATCTGCGATCATAGATATAACGAAGCCCTGCGACATCGCGAGAGGAAGCGCGCGTTCAACGTTTCTGAACTCAAGCACCTTGCTGCCCTATCAGTTCAGCAGCGGGGAGAGGATGTCGCCTGCTTCGAGAAGCTCGCTGAAGGAGGATTTAATCGAAGCTTTCTGGTCACCATGCGAAACGGCTTCCGGATTGTTGCGCGAGTTCCATACCCAGTCACAGAGCCGAAGTCTCTAGTCATTGCAAGTGAGGTTGCTACCATGGATTTCCTCCGCTCTCGCGGTATACCCGTCCCGAAGATATTCGGCTACTCTGCAGTCACCGACAATCCTGCTGGTACGGAATATATCTTTATGGAATTTGCACAGGGGAAGAGTCTTGGTGATATCTGGTTCACATTGACTGCAAAGGAGAGGGCAAAAACGGTCGCAAGTCTCGTGGGGCTGGAGTCTCGACTATTTACCTTGCATTTGCCGGCAGCTGGAAGTATTTATTATTCCAATGATCTGCCAGATCAGACTTGTCGAATCCCTTTTCCAAGTCAATTCTCGACGGATGATAGTCGCTTCTGTATTGGCCCCGATACTTCACTTGGATCATGGTACGGGAAAAGAGCCCAATTGTCAGTTGATCGCGGGCCTTGTAAGTGTCAACTCATCTAAGTCATCGTGTTCCCAACAAAAGGCGCCGTTGGCAGCTGACCTCGTCAAGACAAAGATTGTTTAGCAGCTCTCGCCGCCGGTGCCAAAAAGGAGATCGCATATCTTACCAGATTTGGACGAGATCTCCAGCCATTTCAGCGTC
The DNA here is from genome assembly GCA_032989685.1 of Arthroderma sp. PD_2. Taxonomy (NCBI): domain Eukaryota; kingdom Fungi; phylum Ascomycota; class Eurotiomycetes; order Onygenales; family Arthrodermataceae; genus Arthroderma; species Arthroderma sp. PD_2. Next base: position 16,877 of record JANTQJ010000061.1, read on the forward strand.
TCCGGAGAGAGACATACAACTACCAAGCTCAACCCTACCGAGAGCACATTGATAATTTGCAGACATATTTACAAATCGCGCATCACCTTATACCAGGCGATAATCCAAGCCTCAGTCGTCCGGTCATACGACATCCCGACCTTCAGCCCGACAACATATTTGTCTCTGATAATCTGGAAATTACCGGGATAATAGACTGGCAGCATAGTGTAGCTCTTCCACGATTCTTGCAATGCGGCATTCCAAAAAGTCTCCAAAATTATGGGGACGAAATATCGGAATCCCTGCAGACCCCAACGCTGCCGACAAATTTTGGTGACCTGGAGGAAATAGAACAATACAACGAAGCTGAGCTCTTCCGCAGGCGTCAGCTTCACTATCTATATGTCAAGATGACAGCAGACATGAACCCCGATCATTACGAGGCCTTGACCTATAATTTGAGTACGCTAAGGCGGCGGCTCTTTCACCACGCCAGCGATCCTTGGGAGGGTGACAACATGACCTTGAAAGCCGATTTAGTTACCCTTTCAAGAAAATGGACGGAGATGAACAGTGAAGTATCTTGTCCAATTAACTTTACGGATGACGAGTCCATCGAATGTCTGCGGCTAGAACGCGCACAAGCTGAAGCAGATGAACAGCTTCAGGCTTGTCAGGAAGCGATCGGGGTTGGAAATGAGGGATGGGTGCCCATTGCTCAATACGATGAAGCAAAAAGATGTGGGAGAAAGTTGAAGGCGGACGCTCTGGATGCGGCAGAAACGGACGAGGAGAGGGCATTTGTCCAAGAGCATTGGATTTTTGACGACTTCTGCGAGGAAGATTACATGTGAAGGTTGCGCGAGCTAGAATTTGTTTTCTCTCTCTGCAATTATCCCCGAATTATCTCCCATTAGAGCTTCTTGATTAGTGGATAGTTGGTAAGCATCGAATGATCCTCGGTGTATTACGCCTTACTTGTGGAGATTATATTACAGTGTTGGCTATCGAGATGTCAGGCCATAGAATACCTGAGGAAATAAAATATTGTCCACCTCGTATCTCCTGCCTTCTGGATCACGATCATGACGCCAGCAGCATTGACCCAGATCTGATTATAACGGGCGGTGTTTGATATTACGTTTCCCGCCTCCTAGGTGCCATATACCTTATTGTTATGCTTGAGTTAATCATTGAGCGTAATGATGTTCGATTCGAGAAAACCTAGACGTTCGGGCACGCCTTTGCTATGACAATGCTGGTGGGCCCATTATGAAGATTATATCTTGATCTCTGGAATTATAGATGGATTTTTACGGGTACAGCATGGACTAAAGTCTGGACATTTTGAGGTTACCTCAGCTTCCACACCAGTATCATTTTCCAGCTCCCTTCGAGGCGAATTTTCATCACCGGGGCGGCGAAGAACCACTCACTGATGCAGCGGCCCGGTACCATTCCCAGGCCTGGGGTCAAATCGATACTCCCAAGCGCCAGACATAATGAACGATGCCCAATGATACGCAGCTTCCGTTTCCTCCTCGTCCCGAATTTTGAGAGCTGCTTCCTGCACCGCCTTTGCTAGGTTTACAAGCGGTTCTTCCCCCCTCGCTACATTTACAGCTGCCTGGTTCCTCATGTTTTCATAGAAATATTTCGAAAAGGCCCGTCCATCAGCACTGCGAAGCGGCCATAAAGTTCCCACCACAGCCTTCGCGCCGGCATACAAGAATGCAGTTGTCAGGCCTAAAGGCTCATCACCGCGCATGATCTCCTGGTTGCCCGAGCTACAGGCAATGTTGACAACGAGCGGGTTCCTAGTGAATTTGGTGTCAGAAAAGAGCTTGCGCACTGTGAGGTGGCCGCCTTTGCGGTCAAGGGTAGGGCTGGTAGAGGAAGAGGCCTGATCATCAGAAAGCTGTTCCTGAAGAACGAGTGCTTGATCTTCAGCTCGAGATGCGGATATTGCGTGCCCGTGGAAATGGATGAGGTTCGCGTCACTTGTGTACCAGTTATAGAAGCCGACAGTAACCTGTGAGCCGAATTGGACCTTAGTGTGAACGGATGCAGCTAGCTCAGAGGTAGAGCTGCGAACAGCAGAAACCTCGCGCGTAGGGTTACGGCGATCACCTTCATTATAAACACAGAGAACGGCTGCCCTGAAGGGGGAATGGCTCTCATTGTTGGACCCACTCTGTGGGCGTATTTGCTGCACAATTTGGTGCCTTAAAGTCGAAAGACTTGCGGTGTACACAACTGGGTTCCTTTCAAGAAGTACCTGATTATCAGATATCTCAAGAGCGTGCAAAGGTAGCTGGTGGAGTGGCCCAGTTGGGCAAAGAATTATAATATCCCCAGGGCTTGTCATATTGGCTAAAGGCTTTATCAGACCTGACAGCTCTTTTAGTTTGACGGTTGCTAAGTCATTATTGGAAAGAATGTGCCTATGGAGGTTCGACTTGATCCAGGCGGAAACTGTCTCCATCGATATTCCCAGGGTGTTTATTCGGACCTCGTACTGATTCATGATAGCCACAGCCGCAAAAATGACGATAGTATCGTCGCTAGCACAGGCCCAATCGACATAGACAATTCGACTCCTAGTTCTAGCAGAAAGCAGAGACAGCTCTGCCAGATTGTCAGGCGTGAAACTTTCGCCATCTCGGCTCTTTGTTATGCTATTAAGGAGAGGATAACTTTCGATGACGGGCCTAAGTTTCCGGAGCTCTTCGCGGATTGCGAAGCGGCGGTGCATCCCTGTCTGCGAGAGTTCCGTGATGAGCCTCTCCTGTTTCTGCAACAGAGAATACTGCTGTGGATCTTCTCGAAGTAAGTCGGTCAAATATTTTGGGGTGAAGACGTCAAGCGCGAGAATGTCCATTATACTGCGAGCTTTGTGTCGTTGGACCATCGCCCAAGCTTCCATGAGAAAGCTTGTGCGTTGTTTGTCATTCTTTGACTGCAGTATGCCTAGAGCGCAGCAACGAAACGAAATGTTATATAGCCGCGCCGAGTCCCATCCGCCAGAAATACTCTGTTTGGAAAGCAGAACCTCCAGGGGATCCGTTTCCATGACTGCCTGCTCACGACGCATCTCACTGAGGAGATCTTCTACTTTCCTATATTCTCGCAGTGCGGAGAGGATGGTATCAATATCCTTCGTGATCCTACCCTCGTACTCCCATGTCTCAGCCAGACCCGTGAGATACGCAGAAAGCAGATAGGTGCCACGCTTGGCCTCTGAGAACTCGACTGCGTCCAGAGCCGCTTGGTAATATAGTCGAGCTTGACGCAAGTCATCTAAAGTATTGGATGGACCGAAAGGTTCATCTTGTGCCTTTGATAAAATGGAAGTTCCGAGCCCTTGATAAACTATACTCGCCTCGTTGGCGATGTTCTTCGCTAGTTTTGGATCTGACTGGCGTAGTGACTCAAACTCCCGCATGGCTTGTCGCGCCGTGTCCTGGTCATCTTCAGTTGCATCCGGCAACAAGGCAAGCGTGGTAATCCGATAAAACTGAAACCGAGTACTCTGCACACGTGTGTTGCTTGAGGCGTTAACGAGATCTTGACCTTGACTCAGCAATTCGCGAGCCCTGGTATATCTACCTAATCCGCTCTCAATTTGGGCTAAGCTGACAGAGATATAGCCTTTCAATATGTGGTCCGTCGTTTTCCCGAGCAGCTCTATTTGTTGCTGTCGAACTAGTTCTAGTTCTGGTTTATGACTACCGTTGACGGGGCCGGTACTAAGCAATCTCTTATGGCTGATTATTTCCTTCAAAGAAACAAGTTGTTCGTATACCTGAGGCGAAATAAGCTCCTCTGGTGAACTATCCACGACGGCTTGAGCCCTGCGAACATATTCGGTCGCCTTGACCAGGTCTCCAAGGCGGAAATGTGCCATAGCTAGCGCTATATTTGCATAAATTGTGAGCGTACAATAGTCTCGCTTACACAGATGCGTTTTTTGGAGCATGGATTCTGCTAGCTGGATAATTTTATGCGGATCATCGAAGCGCCGTGGTCCACCACGTCTGGTGATCGCTTCATTAAGGACTTCGATGTCTCCTAGTGTCTCTGCACGCTCTTTCAATGAATGCCAAACTTCCCTGGCTTCCTTCTCATATTCGCTATCTCCGGGTCTTAATACAACCGGTAGCCTTGAACCGAGAGCCTTTGCTTTTGCCAGGGAACGGGCATCTGGTTGGGACGTGGTGTTCCAGATGACGTTTCTGGCAAGCAGTACAAACTCGAGGATTGACAGTGGCCTCTCCGCAGATAGTCGTTTCTCTGAGAAGTCGCCTTTTAGAAATCTGGCAAGCCTCGAAAATGGTGAACGATGCGTTGTCGCCCACCATTTATTCTTTTTAGGAGCAGCAGTTGCTAGCTGCACATTCTCACCCTTGTAAGTAGTTGTCTCAAGGGGTACAACATCAGTTGGTTTAATATTTGTTGCAGCAGGCTGGATATGTCCCATACCAGCCTCAGATGAGGCAGCGTTGATATTTATATCGGGTCCCAGGCTGACTGGCAAGGAGGCCACAGTTTTCTCTTCCTGCGACTGGGACGTGCTCCTTTCCTGCGGCGACTGTCTTTCCCTGAGTGCCCCATGCAATAGGGAGAGTGAACCACTCCGCGTCTCTATGTCACTGAGCATATCCAAATGAAGAGGCTGCTGAGGAAGCCCACGAGTTGCTTTCCAACCGATATAGGCCACCAGAACACACATTTCACCGAAAGGGAAATTGACATCATTGTATAAGAGTGTCAATTCAGACACCTCTTGGTCGAGTTCCTCCACTGCTGCTTCCGACCCGCCCAACACGGCGCGGGCGATTAGTCTCACCATTCGGACATCAATCCAGCCATGTTTATGGCCTACCTCGAGGTAACATTTTTCGGCCTCGTCCGGCTCGCCATTCGCGAAGTGAAGATTCGCGATGTCTACCTTACACATCTGATCTCTCTGCTGGATATTTAGAGCTGCCAGAGGGTAAAGAGCTTTGATCTTGGTATTTATGGTAAACGCGTCGGAATACTCATGCCTCGAGAGCAAACGCCGACAGAGGCCTTGCAGCTTTTGCACGATCTCTGGCTGTTGGAGATATGGAGGGAGTCCTTCCCCGTATTGCACGGTAGATCCAAGCACGTTATACCAAAGAAACTCCAACTCATCCTATGAAAGTCAGGACCAAGTTTACTATTGAGTCTCTTGCCTTGGTCATCTCATCTTACCAGTCCTTTTGTATAGTCATCTGGGCCCAGATGACGTAGATTCTCTTCCCAGATCTCACGGCATGCCGCCGCGCATATCGAGTTATCGGGCAGTTCTCCACATTGAAAGTCAAGGTGGCACATTAGGAGTCGGATATATAACCTGGGGATCATCGGCAGTTTGGGATCGTGGGAGCGACACAAGCCCGTCGGCTCCAGAGATCAAGTCGATGATAATGGCACGACCTCTCGACAAAAAGCCTTGTGAGACAGCGGTGATGGCAGCCTCCAAACGGACATTGATAGGCCTCTTCCCATTCTCACAGTTCGCGAGGAATTCTCTAAGAACTTCGGTGGCGTCCTCATAATGGCCGTATTTCCGCTTTTCTCGCGCCAAATTGATCACCTCCACAGCTTCCAACTGAGTGTTTGCCATGAAAAAAACCTATAAGGGAACTGGGGGCTTTCCCAATATCTAGAAGGTTAAATAGTTATGCTGTCGAGGTGCGATGTGAAGCAGGAAGAAACCGTTAGCTAGATCAAGAGATCGACGAGAACCCTTCAACAACTAGAGAGTAGGGCTCCTGCGGCGGAAAGATGGGCTTGTAGCCTCTCATGGAGGATAATACTTCTATCAGCCGCGTCAAATACGAGGCTTCTCTTGGTAAAGGCTAGCCTCGCGGGGTAGTTAATGCCTGTCGACATATTGCCTGTCGATATGACACTCCTCTCCGACTTTCCGATTTGGTTGTCTTTGTATGCGAGGAAGCACTGCTTGGTTTTGTTCTTTGTATGGCTGAACATTTTCTTCTACCACAAAACAATATGTCGAGTGTAGACTATGAGACCGTAGAGCCGTTTTCAATTGATCTCGAGCTCATAGATCCCTTCGAGGCTGGTGAGCTCAACGGCAGCGATGGAGCAGCTTCGCCCAACGAAATACACCAACTTCTACTCCAGACAGACGAATACGCCTCGGGAGTGCTCTACAAGACAGAGTTGCAACAGCTCTCCTACGGCACATATAATGGCCGCCCGGCTGTCTTCGTCGCGTTTCAGTCTCAGTTCCACTACTCAGGCCGCAACCGAATCCGCGCTGCGAACATCAAGGTGTCCCTCTCAGACGCCGCGCAGCCTACAGATCCAACGGTGGCGCCGCAGGTTGAGAATATTGCACCCATCTGGAGCAAGGGAAAGGAGACAGCGCAGAAACATTCAGCTGCCACGGCCACTGGAGTGTCCTTTGGACCGCCAGGCGCGCCGCGCGTGATGGTTGGACCGCAGTGGACGTCAAGCCTGGTGCGCGAGCAGACTCGAAGCACGAAGGTGAAAGGCTACATCGCGCCGCACCATCCACGACGGCATCCGAACATTTTAAATCGCGTGCTCTGGAGCGTGGAGGAGAACGACGCGGATCGTGATGGTATTCCACCTTTTTTCCGGGCGGCGATGATTGTGACAACTCCACACCAGGTTGCTGATACAGGCTCGTTCCTTATGACTGTGGAGGTCGAAGTCACCCAGCAGTTCTATGGCACGGTAATTAGTTTTTTCCGAAAGAGTAGGAAGGATGCGCGGTCGGTCAAGTTTACTCCTAGTATGAGCTTTCGCGGTAACGTCGATATTGCTAAGGAGTTTGAGCTGTTGAACCTGGATGAGTGGGTGATTTCACCACGGCCAGGGGTTGTAGTGGAATAGTTGACGAGTCCGGATATATCGACCCCAGCCTGGGCGAAACAGCTGAATTCACTATCAGCCTTGTCTGTGGCGAGTTGAGCATGTGAGACTGCAGGAGAAGAAGTTGTCATCGCACTTTGCTAGACCCAGACGACGGTCAAATCGGAACAAGAACATCGTTCTAGCGGAGCCTGTATCAGCAGACGGGGCGCAGGCCAGGGAGTACGAACATTGGACAAGTGCGTAACTATACTGTTGAGCGGGCTGAGCCTCCAGCAAACCTCAGACGTCTGTTTCCATCGGATTACAAGGGCTTTCTTTTGAATGACTCGGGGAAGTAGTAGGTCCATACGTAAGATAGGTTGTAACGACGGTGATTTCTTTGCAGCCTGCAGTGTACGTTGTTCAACATTGCTAAGACACTCTTCATCAAAGACATCGAACGTTTAGAATTTTAACTATATCCAGCTGCTCCTACATGTAGCTATGTAATTAAGTGTACAGCTTCCTTGGGTTGGCGACCTGGTTCTTCTCGACAAGGCTAATATGCCCGATATCAAACTGTTCCCTTGAATCACCAATCATCCCTGGAAGCGACCATAGCCTGTCACTCTTTTCTAGGTCTTGCGTACTAGATAGGGCATGTCTGTCGCGAAGCACTTCACCAAAGTCTACTCCAAAGCGGAATAGGCTGTATCCATCCAGTGTGTCAGACCAGCGGCGGCGAAAGCCGTATGCCAAACCTACAACTATACATCCGACGGCCCAGAGGAGTAGAAGGACAGTCGAAAGCGCTGGGGGAACGACTCCGGGTTCGATGATTTTACCTCGGCGAGATGAGGTCAAATTTGGATTAAGATAAGCACCGTTCAAGCCAGTGGCGCCATCGTACATGAGTTGCAACGCATCAACGGCGTGTGCTTGCAAAATCGATTGTACTAGAGTCTGTGGCTGTACAAAACGATCATAGCAAGCCGAGTTGGACAGGATATAGGGGAGAGGCGAGTTGGTCGACTCGAAGATTTCGGTATACCGGCCTAGGAGAATTGAGGCAGCGGTGGCACCGAATCGAGTTTGCTTGCTCTCATATTCGGACGCTGACCAAACTGGGCTGGGCGATTGTTCAAAGTCGCTGAAGCTGCTTGTTCTGGAGTTCAATTTGGCGGTCCCGAGAGCTGAGATGCGCTGGCATCGGGCCCCAATAGGAGGAGCTAGCGTCAGTGTTTCATCGTAATGCTTATAATTGACGAAGGAGACGTAGTCCTTGACATCAGTATACTCGTCGTTTGACCAAGCAAAGAAAGTATCATTACGACTGTAGTTTCCGTCCGGACCCTGGATGATGGGATGGCCCATACCTGCGATGGAAGGATTGAGCGTAGAATTGAAGTTTATCCTCTCGTCTCCGTCGTACGAACAGGGGCGACGGATTTGCCAAAGCGCATATTCTAGGATCTCAGGCTCGTCAGAGCCAAATGAAGGCTCCGATCCATCGTAAGTAGATGAAAGGAAGTCATGACTCACTCCCATTTCGGCATATGCCCAGAGATTGTCTCCCCCAATTACCTGACTGCTGTTGAAGAAAGTGATGGTTGAGCCCGAAGGCGCTTCGAGAGTTTTGTATGGAAGAAAATCAACGTTCCCCGTGTGGTTGACCTTCAAAGACGATTTCTGGTTAAGAATCGTGAACTCCGAGACTGACTTTACCACCGAGCAGTTATATTGAAGCCGAAGCCCCCAAGCCTTACCACCGATAGGCGTTTCCGCCTGGGGTCCAAGAAAGAGTTCGGGAATTCCAGACCCGAGAGAAAGGGAGTTTGGTACTGTATTCAGAGAATTGAATGGCTCGCGATCCAGATCTGGAGAGCTGTAAGCAATGCCAATCCCGGGAATCACTGCGGATGCCCCTTTCCAGACCGTTCCCCCCCGCTTCTTAGTTTGATCAGGCTCCCGACGATGATAATTGCTCCATTCACGGCCAACAACCATGGGTGGTTCTGACGACGGGATATAACCGTCTGCGAGTTCCATGGATAAACCGGATAGTGGGAATGCGACTAAAGGCAGTATGCTGAGAAACGCGAGAAGGTACCATAGCCGCCCTGCAAGGCTCTTTTCCCGACGGAGAGCCCCTTTGATGCATTTCATCCACCCTCCTGGCCCGGCCCAGGTGCTTCCGCTATGCATCAGGAGCCTCATTGCACTCTTTGCCCCCCAGAATGGCTCTTGCAGCATAACGGCCTCCACACCAAGGAGGCCATATTTTGAAATATTCAAGCCAAAAACACCGGCCACGAACCATGAATAGAAGATCCATGTTCCATCGATAGGCCGGTATTTGACAGGATCATCATCCCTCAATAAAAGTAACCAAACTATTAAAAAATATACGGAAACAGCGAGCGGAATTGTAAGCAACGCAAGCGTGCGGAACCAGAATCGACGCAAGGGGTATCCTGTGACGGCCATGTTTGGGTCCTTGGCCTCGCGATTTGGGTCCAAATCTGGCGCTGTCGATAGAAGTCGAGTCTCAGAGCCACCGACAGTTTCTCCCTGAGACATGGTGGCGGATTTTGAGTGGTAGAGCGCTTAGTGCAGCCAGCGGTGATATGTCCGGCCTGGATACCTTGATGTTAGCATCCTTATTCTATTATCACTTCTTTTATGATCCGACAGGGTAGCCCCTCGGTAAGGGTAGCGTAGCATACTCCGTATATATATGATCAAGATACTCCGTACGTCAAGTTGATTTTCACAGTTCAATCCTTGTGAAGATTTCCGGTATCCCGGCGGTGTTCCTGGAGGAAGAAACAATATAAGCCAGAGAGATCTTTCCTGCCAAAGAGGAACAGGGAATAATATATAGCCAGCCACTCCACCAGGGCAAGCTTGTCGTCGAGCGACCAGCCTCACCATGTGGTTGCCAGGTTGTCCATCATCCCTCGTATATCTCAACTCTCGATTGGTGCCCTTGGGCAAACTCGAGCCCAGCCTTGCATGACATTCCGTTGTTTATGCAGGTTGAAGGATCAACCAGGCGGGTATCCATCCATATCTTAGGGCAGATTCTCGAGAAGTGGCCGAGCAGTTTTCACCTTCCACGCGACCAGCACGGGAGAAGTTGACCTCCTCTTCCCTACCGGACGACTGACTTCCTTTGCAGTGCTGTGTGTGTATGCGTTATCGCGGTGCAGGGATCTCATTTCATCCATGATCTCAAAGCGAAGGGGATGCCGCTGTTTGTGGGGGCGCGGGAAGTGGTCGCAGTCTGAAGGATTTGGGTTTTCGCTTTCTGGAACTAGTTGAAGAGTTTCTTTTTTCTTCGCACAACTGCTATCCAGAGAAACCTCATCGACACCAGCCAACAGGAGGACGGCAGGACTATGGTGGTTGGCCTTTTGATATCTGGAGGTTCTTCCTCTTATTCTCATATAATAGTCTCGCTTGTCTTCCATTTCTTTTTTCCTTAAACCACTCTGCCGTGTCTTTGCTTAGGAATGGCTGCTGGGTGGAATGAGATCACAATGTAGTGAGAGGTGTGGCCTGGCGACTCTGGTGCAAGTCTGAACGGATGAACTATATGGAAGCGATCGAGCCGATAGGACGACGACCTTCGCTGACCTTCAGTGAGGAAAGAATTAACGCTTGCAACCACCTTAGGTGCAATGCAGAAATGGCGCCAAATCTCGCACACTCAACTCGGGCCCTTATTTGTGATAAATTATATAGCGGCGGACCACTAACGACGTCCCAGGTCGCCGACGCTGCTGGGCGCAGCCAGCAGACGACCAAGAACAGACGCTCGAACATGCGGCTGTTTGGTAGCCCTTTACACACTCCTCACTGATCGAGAACTGCCAGAGCCTGTCTGCCAACGCTGCTACAAACTTATCAAACAGGTGGTCATCGAAATTGATAATCCATAAACTACCACTTCGCATCTCACAGTTGCTGCTACTTTTATAAAGTCGCTAACGCTATCTGAAGTCAAGCGGGATCGATAGGGCATATCCTAATATTTGCCTTGATTAATCTTGGACTGCGCCATGCTACATCGTGAAATACTATAACTAAACTTTGACTGCGAAGCCCGCATACAGTGGCTCACAAGGATGGACCCTTTTCAGATAGGATTTATTGACTGCTATCTCTGAAAAGACTTTAATACCAGTATACCCTCCAACTTTGCCTCTGACCTTTCCGTCAACATAATAAATAGCGAGCGAGTTGCATGAAAATTCCTAATCGGAATCATCCCCCTTTTCTTTCGGCACAATCGTGTCGTTTCCGCTTATTTGCGCGACTTAGGAGCCTCCGAGAGAGCCAGTCATGGCGGATCGACCGAGATAGCCACCTTCTACTATTAGCATACGAAGATGTATCGATAGGACGAGGATATGTCCATACCTGTCTCATCGGTTTTAGGGATGTCAACCACAACAGAACCGCTATCCGCAAGCTCTGCCTTGGGCTCGTGGAATGATTTCCATGCCTGGACATTGGTGTCCTCGGCTGGCATGTGCTGCGTACTAACTTCTGTAAAGAAGTTGCTGGAAGTTTGGGTAGGCATAATGGCGAGTAATCGGTGGCTTGATTGCACTAACTGGCTTAAGCTTGATTCTGTTTAGCTGTTAGCCATTGTAAGTTAGCTCAAGCTTGGAATGCCTACCTAAAAGACGGGTAATAGGTGCTGCTTTTCCTTACTCTGGAGCCGATAATTGAGGTCCACAGCCTCTTATTTATATCCAGCTTACGGACTGTCCGCGCGCCGGACCGGCTATCTCAGTCCCCCTTATCAGGACTCTCTTTGGTTACTGCATTAGACTGTTGCTATATCCGCGTTTCGTTATATTATAATATTACAGTGTCGGATGCTGCGGCGTCGAGGAGCTGCTATTTATTTAGGCCAACGGCCGGGGAGCATTCCTAGGTGCATCTTTAGATGCGGTGAGACCATGCAACTCCTTTCCTTGGATGTGGTTTCCCCTCATCGGCTATAATACCATGTCTGCTCAGAGAAGTAGCGGCATAAGTGAGAAGATCCTCCGGTCTTCCCTGTTACCTCAGAATCAATTTTTAGAATGACCCGTCCCTTATAACCACACGATATCTTGATTATATCAAGTCGACATCAGCCTTTGAACATCATCTATATCCAATCCAAGCCGCGCCAAAATGCCTGATATATTTGCGAACATTGAACACTTGGCTGATCTTCCGCTTTACAAAGTTGAAAAGCCATATGGAGCACTCCTCAGCAACGGCAGCGTCTACTTTTCCCAGGGCCATCGACTTGATAATATCGAGTTCACGGAACACAGGCGTAAAGTCGTCGATGTTGGCAACAACCCCGCCTACACGTTACCAAAGAATGGGTTTCAAATCTTCAAGCAGGAAAGCGAGACCATGTGGGACGTGAGTACGATTGATTTGGCACGTCGTCACCGCGAAGAGATCGCCGAGTGGTTGAAAGGGCGGCTTGACGCTGTTTTCGTTCATACGTATGATCTGAGAACCAGGTTGAATGACGAAACGCCGAGGGATCAAGTCGACGTACTGAGTCCCTTGGTTGTAGAGCCAAGGGCCCGAGGTGCCCACAATGGTTTGTTCAAACACTCCCTAGCTATTATAACACGCACTGCTAACTAGCCCACTAGATGTCACATTGAAATCTGGCCCGGATATCTTCTTCAACCACCTAATTGAAGGCCAAGAGGACTATCTGAAGCCAGGATATCGGGTTCGAATCATGAAGTGAGCCTTCCTCGACCGGGATTGTTGCATCCCAGGCGCTAATGAAGATAGCACCTGGCGCCCTCTTCGGCCTGTCTGCAAAGACAACCCTCTTGCATTCTGTGACGCAAGTACTATTGATCCTAAAGATCTAATTGCTGCGGATCGCGTGTACCCACATTCGGTGGGAGAAATCTACTATCTGGCTTACAACGAGAATCAGCAGTGGTAAATCTCCTCTAAAGCCAATACTCTGTGATATGAACTGATTTTGCTAGGTGCTGGGTTGAGAACCAAACCCCATCAGATGTATGCTATTCCAAGAGCGTTGCCTATAGAAGATTCCTGTCCCTAGTCCTAGGCATGGACTTAAAATATGCCTGGGTTCTGGCTGCCTTATCATTGCTAATCCTCGCATTCAGGTCCTTGTCATGACTATGTATGACACCCACCCAGGAAACGATGCACGATGTAAGGATTCCCGCATATACTCCTCTGCCTATCTGTACTTACGAGGAAATAGATTGCCCACATGTCTCATTTGTAAATGAACGTGCCCCAGCAGACTCTCCACCCCGAACGAGTCTGGAAACTAGGTCAATTGTGATTAGCAGGCTAAAGGACTAGGATAATGAATGCGACGTCACAAGGGTACTGGAATCTAACCAGCGGGGAATAGTCTTGCTTGATTTGCTTTGTATGTTGAATGTGTGATATTCACATATGGGTCATACTTCAAATACACAGTCCTTATAACATAACTAGAGACATTTGCTATTTTGAAGCCGTATATAATAGGCCGAGGAAGCTCGCGTTGAGGTGGTCGAGAAGCAGTTTCTTAGTAGACCGTCGTCGTGCACCCGGAAATGCGCCACATAGGCCATCACCTAATATTACACGGCCGGGGAGCTTAAGGGTTTTCCCCGCTCTGCACCCGCATAAATAGAAATGTCAGCGCTGTTTCTGTACTCGGGGTATATGGCATCTCCAAAGAACCATATGCAGGCAATTCATTACAAGGGAGGTGATTGTTGGAACTAGATGATGCATGAGGTCACCCATGCTAGCTAGCATTCAATTTTTCCGGCTGGGTAAACTTACGCCGCCCTCCGCAGATGCTCTGGGGTAAACGCTGTTGTTTCTCGCATACTACAGCCAACAGACAGGTGCATATGTGGCCCAACGGGAAATGCGGGCTTGAGACTGCTCTTACTCGTGCCAATGTCCGTGTGACAGGGTGTTGTGGGTGGCTGCTCTCTCTCCAGGGGTCAACGCGACATGCTTGCTGGGCCTGAAAAGGCTCTCTTCTGGAGGTGCTCTCTTACTTTACTCTGCACCTACAGTATGCTAGCAATAACCGCCTGAACCCGTCACTATCACTTCGTTGTAATAATCAACAGCCTAGCCTTGGACTGTTTTGAGACTTCCAATTGTATCCGACCAAGCTTTATCAGTCTACAATGTGTCAACGGCTGTGAGCAGAGTCACAATACCTACGACTATCCCGCACAGCCTCTACAAGTGTCTGGTTTACGGAAAATGATTCCAGAACAGGCTAAGCATGCCCCAGCTATAGAGCTACAGCAAAATCAAGACACATTACACGCTGGAAATAACCAGCACGAGACGAATGCGGAGCTAGATCCCATGTTCCAGGATGCCAATGAGCAGAATTATCCCCATGGTATGAAGCTTACTGTGATTGTTGGATCTCTGGCCGCTTCGATCTTCTTGGTGGCCCTGGTAAGTATACCCAGCATCGGGGTAGTGTTTTGCGAGGAATACCAGGCTAACGTACCCCATATACTTTCAGGACGAGACTATTATCACAACTGCAATCCCCAAAATCACTGATGATTTCCATTCCATAAATGATATTGGGTGGTACGGATCTGCGTAGTAAGTTAATGCTACTTAAACCTCTCTTAGATGAGGAAACATGTTCACTGATTATAGCTTCATGACCTTTGCGGCCTTTCAACTTATATTCGGCAAACTATTCTCGTTTTACTCCATTAAATATGTCTTCCTTGTCTCAATTGTCATCTTCGAAGTCGGCTCCCTGATCTGTGCTACTTCTTCAACCTCCAGTGCTTTCATTATAGGTCGTGCCTTCGCAGGTTTAGGCAGCGCTGGCATAAATGCCGGCTTCATCATGTAAGCCTCAAGATTCCCTTCATTCCAACGGACGTGAACTCATGTATAGATAGTATCCTGGCAAGCTGTCTTCCACTGGCAAGAAGACCAATATTTGTCAGCTCGTACAGTGGCATGTATGGTGTCGCCTCCGTCGTGGCACCTTTATTGGGCGGAGCGTTCACTACAAGAATGACGTGGCGTTGGTGTTTTTATATAAATTTGCCAATCGGTGGAGCCGCTTTACTTGCGATGGCATTATTCTTTCATCCACCGACCAGTGCAAAGAAGTCATCAACCACTTGGCAGCAAAAGCTTGGTCAGATGGATCTCCTTGGTACCGCTATTTTGGTCCCAGGAATCGTTTGCTTGCTTCTCGCTCTTCAGTGGGGTGGCTCGGTATACAAATGGAATACTGCTCCACCGATCGCTTTACTAGCAGCAGCAGGAGCGGCTGGGCTAGCCTTTGTTATAGTCCAAGTCTGGAAGAAAGAGAGCGCTACTGTGCCTCCTCGAATTATCAAGCAGCGCAGCGTGGCATGCAGTGCCTGTTACGTCTTCCATGCAGGGGGCGCGCTCAATGTCACTCAATACTTCGTTCGTGCTTCTCATTAGTTATCTTCTGCTTATGGCCTACTAACG
The DNA here is from genome assembly GCA_032989685.1 of Arthroderma sp. PD_2. Lineage (NCBI taxonomy): Eukaryota > Fungi > Ascomycota > Eurotiomycetes > Onygenales > Arthrodermataceae > Arthroderma > Arthroderma sp. PD_2. The sequence goes on from JANTQJ010000061.1 coordinate 32,264, forward strand.
GCTCCCTAGATACCCATCTGGTTTCAAGCTATCCAAGGCGTGACAGCGTTTGACTCGGGAAGCCGTATTCTGCCGACTACCCTCGGAACTGTGATCTTCTCTCTCATTGCTGGCATCGGCGTTGCAAAGTTCGGATACTATACCCCTTTTATGATCCTAGGTGCTGCCTTACTAGTCACTGGCGCCTCCCTAATAACAACATGGCAAGTTTCATCGTCAACTACGCAATGGATAGGGTACCAGCTCATATTCAGCGCTGGCGCCGGCCTTGGTATTCAACAAACACACACGGCTGCTCAAACAGTTCTCCCGCCCGTAGACGTGCCTACTGGGGCTGTTATCATGATCTTTGCGCAAATTATTGGTGGCGCAGTGTGGCTATCTGTGGCACAGAATGTGCTCACGAGCCAGTTACTTGAAGGCCTTGTTAATGCTGTACCGGATTTAGACCCCAAACTTGTGCTCGACAAAGGAGCAACAGGTTTCCGGGGGACTGTTGGGCCAGAATCCTTGGGTGGTGTGTTAAAGGTGTACAATTTTGCCTTAACAAGGACGATTTATTGTGGAGTTGCGCTGGCTGCTACAGCATTGATTTCCTCGATGGGAATGGAGTGGAGATCAATTAAGAAGGTGTCGAGCTCTAAGCTAACATAAAGTACAAATCTAGACTTTTAAGAATATTATTTTACTAGATTATAGTATAGTTATACTCGAAATAGGTTATAACTATATACTTATAAAGATATTAGCTTATTAACTAACTATAAAAAATAAGAAATATATAAAAGACTTATTATAATAAAAAAAAAACTTTAAATATTTAAAATTAGGCTTGTCGGGCCTCCTCTATTAATCACCCCCTACCCCCCCCCTCTATAGGGGCTCTTGGGGGGGGGGGTTAGGGAATAAAAGCAACCCCTAAGTAAAAAGTAGACCTCTATTAGAGGCCTTTTTCTAAAATTTATTAGAGATATATAGGGGTAAGACTAAGTTATCTTATAATATACTAGTAACT
>JANTQJ010000610.1:0-12716 GCA_032989685.1 Arthroderma sp. PD_2
CCGTTCTTTCAACACGCTCACACTCAAACCGGGATGAGATAAGTATGTTATAATCTCCCTTTGCTACTTGATATCTAGTTTTTCTTTTCTTATCTAACACAGGCTTCAAGGCCGAAATGATGATTCCCATTATGGTCAAACAAAGCCTCCTAGGGGAGATCCACCCCGAAAAGACGCATTTCTCTCGCATGCTGCCAGCATCGAGTCCTTACCCGCGGCTAACCCTGAACCGGAAGAAGTTGTGTCCCTTGACCCTATTACTGTATACTCCAATAGAGAGATTGACGACATGTTCCGGGACATGACCCCCCATTTCGAAGGCAAAGAAACCGAACATAACTGGTTATTCCGTGAAAAGGGGGTTTTGACCTTACGAAAGTTGACAAAAGGGAATGCTCCGCACGAGTACCAGGCCCACTATTTGGCAGGTGTCAAGCAGCTGCTAGACGGCATATTGAAAGCTGTCAACTCCCTCCGCACCACTCTTTCGGCCTCTGGCTGTGCGCTAATTCAAGACATCGCTCGCGTCAACGGACCGGCCATGGAGCCAATGGTGGAAATACTACTTCAAAATCTTATCAAACTTTGTGGCGCTGTTAAGAAGATAACATCCCAGAGCGGAAATGTTACTGTCGATACTATAATTGGTAACATCTCTTATTCAGTGCGCATACTACAGCATGTGTGGGGTGCCTGCCAGGATAAAAATACACAGCCTCGACTTTTTGCTACAGGTTGGCTCAAAACAATCATGACTCGCCATGCCAGACAGAAAAACACAATCGAGCACAGTGGTGGTGTTGATCTTATTGAAAAGTGCATCAAGAGAGGTCTGGGCGACGCTAATCCAGGTGTTAGAGAAAACATGAGAGGCACCTACTGGGCGTTCGCACAAATCTGGCCTGATAGAGCTAGAACGTAAGTAATTACTTTGTCTTTGATATGATACAGTTGCTAATTCTTTTGTGCAGCATTATATCCGAATTAGACACGAAATCTAGATCCCTCCTTGAAAAGGACCCAGGGAACCCGAATGCTGCAGCCCATTCTAATTCCACAACCACCTCTCGCGGTGGGCAGTCCCAAGCAACTTCAAGTACAAGAATGACCCTAAAAGAAACCATTGCCGCACAAAAGAAAGCTCGTCTAGCTGCAGCTAGGAGTCTCCCTCCCCGCCCTGAATCCGCACAATCTACATTCTCTGAACCCAAGCCTGCCAGGCCTACCGTACACAGGCAACCCGTGTCAGCCTCGTCCGTTCGAAACGTACCCACTGGATCACACCTTTCATCATCCGCATCTGCTGCAGGAGGTTCACTTTCATCAGCCCCAATGCGTCCAGCCATGCGCCCTCGTCGACCAGAGTTAATGAGGCCTGCAACCGCAGACCCTTATTCTCGGAGGAACGCTCCACTCAGTGCCCAGTCGAAGGTACCAAGTCCCACAAATAGCCCGCAAAGGCCAACAAAAACAGCACCCGCTTCCCGCACGAGGAACCCTCCGGCACGGCCTAAGTCTAGAATGGAGGGTCTAACTACGAACACTGTGCAGAGAAAGCCTGCGGCTTCTGAGCCTCCAGTGGACCGGAGAGCTGAACAGAAGGCTATCAACCTTGTAGACTCTGACCCCGAACCGGAACCTGTCATTCCAGCCCCTCAGGTGGCCGAACATGCTGTCATTAGCCCCACGAAAGCGGATGAAGAACTTACCATTGTTTTGCCCGATCTCAATGCTCCAACCCAGGTTGAAATACCTCAAGCCCCAGCCTCCGCTCCAATCCCCGCTTCGGCTGAAGCTCCAGTTGAAAGTCCAATTGAAGCTCCTGTTGAAGCACCCGTTGAAGCTCTCGTTGCAGGGCCAGTTGAAGCGCCGGTTGAAGCTTTGGGTGAAACCCCGACTGAAACCCCAGCTGATGCTCCAGTTGAGGCTCCGGATGAAGCTCCAGCCTCTACTGACCCAATTGATCTGTCTAGGGTAGATGCAGATCTGACGGAGTCCCGCATTGACGATATGCCAGAGGTGCAGCCAGATCCCCACAAGGATGCAGTTATCCTAGGCAGTCAAATCACCCCCCCTCGCCACAACCAAATCAGCACCACACCTCTATCCAAAGTCCCTTCCTCACCTCCCAATTTTCAACAAAATGGCAAGGACCCTATCCTCGCTAGCCCCCTTAAAACCCCACCAAAGAGTAATGCTCAGCTCCCTGATCCTGAAAGCTCTACCATTCACAAATTATCTCCGCCATCCACAATCGCTGACTCCAATGGGACGACAGCTCTCAAGGTTTATGAGGACCCCCAGTCCCCTCTCTCAAAAGCCGCAGCTCCTTCTCCTTCTCCCACAACCCCGCATACAAACCGGCTAGTCTCGAAAACGAAACCTCTTGAGGCTCCTCTCCCTTTAAATGAACCCTCAAGCACCAATCGTAAATATAACCAGGATACCCAGAGTATCGCTCCGTTGTCATATTCTCCTCCAGCTCCTGCATCCAACGAGAACTCTCACCGACGGTGGAAGAAGGTTGAAATATCAGAAAGGCGAAGGAGTCTTAGTCCTCACTCCAAGGACCCCAACAGAGCTCGAGATATGATCGATCGAGGGCTTATGAGGATTCGAACGTCTTCCCTAGATGTCCATGGGTATAGGAAATTCCAGGGCCTGATCCGGTACCACGAGTCGATCGTAAACGACGAGACCAAGTATTCCCAAATTCTACTTGCATTATTTACCGCACTGGAGTCTCCGGATGGAGACAAGGTTTCAAGCACCGGCCGATCCTTCGATTTGAAAACACAAGTTCTCTTTACCATACGTCTCATGTTCTGTCAAAACCGAGAGCTCTTCTCCAAGTTCTACTCCAGGGCAATGATCTCAATCATCACGGCACGAAAACATTACGAAATCACAAACCACATTGTTTCCGGCCTTGAGGAGACCTCCGAGGACATCGTCAGTGCCTGCAATCCCCCAGAGGTAGCCGATGCAATCCTTGGTCTGCTTGAGACGGAGGAGAAATCTCCAGAGGCGAGCCGCATGATATCAATGGGAACTTATGTACTATGTGGACTCCTACGTCGTCTAAATGAAAAGAAGTTATACTTCAGCGACACCGAACTCGAACGATTGGGTAAATTCGCCAGCGAGAACCTCAGGAATCCCCAGCCCGATGTTCGTCGTGCAGTGACCCAGTTCTGCATGCAGCTACACGAGATGGTAAAGCCCGAAGAGAAATTTTGGTCAATAGTTCATTCTCCAGAGGAAGATTTCCGGCCCATCTTAACATACTATATCATGCGAAAACCAAAGGTTTGATGCAAAATATCCTCTTCATTTCACCCGCCCTTTCTTTCGCCCGTAGCGCCCCTTTTTTCTTCTTCAAATCTCTTTCTCAGCTACATATTTTGCGCCATACCCTTTGACTTTGGACAACACTATACTCTCTTTAATACCTGACCACTTTCGTCAAAAATTTTATTCTCCCTTTCTGCCCCTTTGGTTTTCACAATGCAAGCAATGTATCGCGTTTGGCACGCTGTCACGCTGTGAGATGAACTGGGGTTACTTCTAGCCAACGATGCTTTAGCGTCAGGATTGTATTATTTGACCTTAGTTTTTTTTTCATCTTTGTGCCCGACTGCAATAGTATCCATTTATAATTCCTTTCTATACTTTCTTCCTCTCCCTTGCTCTTGTGTGCTGAAAACGTCGCCGATTTCTACAAATTTCTTTTCCCTTTCTATTGTCTTCGGAACTTGAAAACTTTGCTCGGGGTATATCAGCGATTCTATCCTTGTTATCACGCCCCGCCCTTGCTGCATTCCTGGTTGTTATGCATTCAATGGTGAAAAAGAGGAATGATATGCTGGATTGGGGAGTTTGGCCAGAAATTTGGATTCTGGACTGGGCGACAAGGTTGATGGGTGTGTTGAAAAGTATTTTTACTTCGTTTATTATTCTTTATGGGCATGGGCTTCCGTGCATGCAGGATGCATGTATAATAAGCACGACCAACAAGCCTCTAGCGAACTTCGGGAATTCACACTTTTTTTTTTTGCTTTGGTTACGTACGGGGGGAGGCAGATTCCGTTTGAGCGCCAAATTGGTTTACGCTTGGCTAACCTCGTATTCTCGATCATGCATCTATTCATCACCACCTCGTAGACGGGCTTGATAACTATCATTCAGTACATTTCCCTACCCTTGAGGGAGACTTCTTTTTTCCCCATCGTAATACAGACAAATCGGTTAAAGAAATGCGTTTCCGAGAGCCCTCCTATGAGCTTCCGGTGTATTCGAAGGGAGGCTCCTGGAAGAATTTCTCCCTTGGACACATGATCAGCGCGGCCCGCTTGTGAGGCAGATCGATAAACTTGTTGATATGGTATCCGTTCGCTTGATCGTAGGCAAGGACTTTGGCGCCGGTTGCTCTCGGCTCGCCCACAGTCAGGTTGGTACGAGGATCGTCGAGGAACATGTAGTGCGTCAGGCAGGTGTGCCAGGCTTTGACACGGTGAGGGCCACGGAAACGAGCATCGCCTACAAGGAAGTGTCTGCCACGGTCGAAGTCGCCGGCATCGTAATATGGCCCAATGGCGTCCTCCTGTAGAAAATATTAGTATCCTATTTCACTTCAGCTACATCCTCAGTTAAGCAGCTTACCTTGGCCCAGTAGATTTCATAATAGGCGAAGAACGTATCATCAAACTTGGCTAGGACAGGGAACTGGTGAATATCCTCGTGGATAATCCGTAGATATTCCCGATGTTGCTCTAGTGTTCCAGTTTCATTCCAACCAGCAGCAACTCTGGGATCATTCTGCCATACATGGAAATAGTTAACGTGTTCCTCATTGGTCCAGTCAAGCGCAACCATGGAGAATGTCTCTTTCAAGTGTGGAATGTAGCGGCTGTAGATGGTAGAGCCTGGCGTTGGCTTTACGGGTCGGATTGGGTGAGTCGTGTGAATGCGAGATGAAGGGAATCTTGTGGTCAACGAGTAGTCTAGCGCTCTGGGAGGAAACGCAGATTCAAATGATGGAGAGATATCGGCGTTTTCAGCTCCGGCAATCCAAATTGGCCTTGATCCAAAGGGGGAGCCGGCGCCCTGCCAGAACGACCGTCGAAGGACGACTAGCTGACCAACATGGTCTTCTGAGGTAGGGACTGGTTGGCCTGGCGGTGCGCTGGGTGCTGGGTGAGAGATGGCCAATCCAACGGCTTCAAGCTGACGAGCGAGCACGTCGCTCCCGCTGCCGTTTAATGTGATTCTAAACGACTCAAGTTGTGGGTGAACGGTGAGTATGGCATAAACGACAATCCAGATCTGGCCAACGGTGGGAGTCTCGTTCCCCTCCCATTGCACGTTCGATATCGGGTTCTTTTTGGCGCGAGCCCATGCCGAGTTATTATTGTCTGGAGGAATCTTCGAGGCGTCTTCCATACACAGGTCTGTGAAAGTGAGACTGGCATGGTGAAGAGTTACTTTCTGGGGCTTTGATTCAGTGGTCTCGGCGCATAATTGGACCCGGAGAGATTTCGGGTTACTGCCAGAGGCTTCAACGATCTCGTAGCCAGCATTCTGTGGTTCGGGGATTCGAATGAAAGGAGCTCGCTCCTGTGAGAGCAGAGAGTAATTCGACATGTTCAACGAAGCAATTGGGTAAGACTGGAGCTATGTTTCTTTTCTGTCAAGGTGGGAGAACTAGAAATCCGTCGGGAGAGGGGCTTCGGAGGGACAAAATATATTCGTTTTGATTTTCAACAGTCACAGGAGGGCCGGAATACGAATCTATAATGATGCAACTTATGAGCTAGCGGTGGTGATGCTCCATAAATCAGGCCATGAGGAAGTGCTGGGCCCACGGCTTGGAGGGAGTTCGCTCCGGCCATTTCCATCTGATAAAATGCAGCGTAAGTTCAGCGACCCCCTGGGCCCTACCCGCCCTGTCCATCCCATGCAACACGGCTGGCTCAGTCTGCAATGCAACTGGCTGGTTGAGTAGGTAAGGACTCCATCCTCTGTACCTTGGTCACGACTGACCCTATGATGCAAGAGGCACCAAACTCCTTTCCCTGACCAAACAGTCTTATCAGATGCCGTGTGGGTTCCCCTAGCCAGTACAAGCCAATAGCATCAAGACAAGACAAGAACAAGAACAAGACAAGAGAAAGACAAGAGAGAGAAGATTGAATTGCTTTTGCTTTCTTTTTGTTCCTTTTTGCTTAAAGTTATCAGATGGAAATAAGTGGGTCCATCTCATCTTATCTTTTTTTCTTTCTTTTTTCTCTTTTTCTTCCATTCCGAGATTTCCCTTCTCGCTTTGCTATTTCCCATATCCCTTTCTCTTCTCCCTTTCACGTCGACCTAGACAGGATGATGCTTGACTCTCGTGTTTGCTGTGCATGTCTGCTTTGGCCTGTAAGGGAATGGTTTCAGGCTAACCTTCCTGCCGCCCCCTAGCGACTCACAAGGCATTCAAGGGTGATTTCCAGCTAGGTTTGCCCAGCGACGGGGCAGTCCCCATGTCTGCGCAAGTCGCATCCTTGCAATCTGATAAAAAAATCTTCTCCCCTTGGCCCCGCCATGGAATATCCACTCGTGTCCAAAGAGAAAAGGGTTTCCCTGCGTTTTGCCCGGCAAGGAGCCTGTCGGAGGGTTGGTAGTCTGTCCGGAGTCTTCAACATGCATTCGTCAAATCTTCTTCTCTTTCGTTCCTTTTTTTTCCCCTGTCCAGATGTTATATTAACACACTCTCGGTGGGATGGGCTGCCGGAATGCAATTGTCTAGAGCCTGAATGGAGATTGCGTTGGTTGTCGGTTGAAATATCGCTCAAGCCCCCTTCACACCCCCCTCGTCGGGCTTCTTACCAACCTTTCTGCCTGGCCTTTTGACCTCTTCTGGCTGAGCTGAGAGTGGTTTTACCATTGAGACACGCTCAAGCCGTAACTTCAGCTCTCAATGGCAAAGGAAGAAAAGGACACTCCCTCGGGAGGAGGACCTGTGGCCGGTGATGCTGCAGCGAACACCAGCTTACAAGTGCAGACACCACCGCAGCAAAAGGTATGCCTCAATTGTTCAATGGTATATAGGTCACTCCTCTAACATACCAATTGAAGTGGTTGACTCAAGTCATGAATTTATTTTCACGAGAAAACACCATAACACCGACGTTTGGCTACTTTCGACTGCTGTTTGGAACACAGCCTGCAAAGACAGATATCGCCCTCATAGTCATTGGAACTATTGCCGGGATAGGTGCAGGTATTCCATTTCCTCTGCTCGGTATCTTATTCGGTGAGTTGGTCGATGACCTGAACTCGTCGACATGCACCACCGCTCCACCTCCGTCTGGGGGCTACCAGGCCGCCATCACCACCAAAGTGCTGCAGGTGATCTACGTCTCGATCCTAAACTTCGTATGCATGTACATCCACACCGGCTGCTGGAGCATGGTTGGCGAACGTCTGGTCCGACGTCTACGAACCAAATATTTCCACAGTCTCTTGAGACAGGAGATTTCCTTCACGGACACCCTACCTTCTGGCGACGTCACCTCTCGTCTGGTCAGTGATATCGAAGTAATCCAGGCCGGAACGTCAGAGAAAGTAGGCCTCTTCATCGGAACTATTTCCTATTTTGTTGCTGCGTATGTCGTTGCTTTCCTCAAGGTTGCTACCATCGCAGCCATGCTCATGTCGGTTGTGCCGATTTACTTCCTCATGGCCTTTGGTGGAGGACACTATATCAAGAAGTACTCGAACCGAATATCGACTCATGTTAATGCTGCCACGTCAATTGCATCTTCCAGTTTGTCGCATATGAGCATCGTCCATGCGTTCAATGCGAATTCAAGACTGGAGACGTTATTCGCTCATCATCTAACTAGTGCACGGATGGATTCGTTGAAAAAGGCCATCACCCACTCTATACAGTTTGGTATGCTGTACTTTGTCGCATACGCATCGAATGCGCTTGCGTTTTGGCAAGGGAGCAGAATGATAGCTGATCTTGCGGAGGGAAAGCCTTCCAAGGTCTCGGTGGGTGCCGTATACACTGTCATCTTTGTTCTACTTGACGGTTAGTACTCTGGCTCCTAACACCATTAAGAGTAAAATTCTAACATCTACTGTTTAGCCTCGTTTGTACTCAGCCAGATGGCTCCATTCATGCATATTTTCGCCTCGGCGGCGTCTGCAGCAGAGAGGCTCTTGACCACTATTCAGCGCCAATCAGCCATTGACGGAACCTCCTCGGAAGGCGACACGACTATTTCCTTGGCTGAAGAGGAAATTGAGCTTCAAGACGTCATGTTCAAGTATCCAGCTCGTCCTGAGGTTCCCGTTCTTCAAGGCGTGAGCTTCAAGATCCCTCCAAACAAGCACACAGCTATAGTAGGAACATCAGGCAGTGGCAAGTCGACTGTTGTCGCTCTTCTGGAACGACTATACGATCCAATCACAGGGTCCATTCGGGTAGGCAGTCGGGACCTAAAGGAAATTAACGTCCGACATCTGCGTGGGAGCATTGGTCTTGTCCAGCAGGAGCCTAATCTACTTGATCGATCTATACTGGAAAACATCGCTCACGGTCTCGTCAGCTCATCCCAGAAGAAACATGAACACCTCCTTTCTACCCTGTTGGACTCGAGCCTTTCTGACCTGACTGAGAAAATGCGTCAAGGTGCTAGTGAAGAGGAAGCTGTAGCAGAGCAGGACGATGTTGTTCGAGAGGTCGTCAATCTTGCGCGCCACGCAGCTACCATGTCGAATGCAATTGACTTCATCAATGCACTACCTGACGGTCTAGCTACGAGGGTAGGAAGTTCCGGCGCAGAGCTTAGCGGTGGTCAGAAACAGCGAATCGCCCTTGCTCGGGCCCTTATTCGAGACCCTCCACTGCTACTACTAGATGAAGCTACGGCGGCGCTTGACTCGACCAGCGAGCGGCTGATACAGGCAGCATTGAACAAGGTTTCTGAGAATGTCACGACTGTTTCCATCGCTCATCGACTTGCTACTGCTAAAGATGCTGATAACATCATCGTGATGCAAAAGGGGAAAGTAATGGAGCAAGGAACGCATATGAACCTCATAGCACAGGATGGGGTGTATGCTGGTATGGTCCGGCTGCAAAACCTAGGGAAGTTCAGCGCCTCCAGTTCGATCATGACTGAATCTACGCAGCTTGACGCGAATCCCCAGCGGTCTCTGATTACCACAGACACGCTTTTGAATAAGGATGAGACGTTGGTGGTGGAGAAAGACGCACTGGACGAAAAGGAGAAAGCCGCTCAGCTATATATACCTGAAGACGCGGAGGTGTTAAATACCGAGTCCGATGAGAAGAAGAAGAAGAAGCCTAAGCAGAGTCTATGGGCTACCATGAAGGGGTCATTCCCGCTCATTCGACCAAATCTACTACTTATCGCCCTTGGGCTGATCACCTCGATCATGATTGGAGTCAGCTATACAGGTGAAGCAGTCATCTTCGGTCACACGGTAGGCAGTCTTAGCGTCTGTCGAGGCGGCCCAAGCATTCGTGACAGCGGTATGCTGTTCGGTCTACTCTTCTTCATCCTTGCAGTCGTTAAGCTTGTCGCTGTCATCGTGAACGGAGCCGCATTTGGCTGGGCTGCTGAGAAAACACTCTATCGAACACGGGTTCTTTCGCTACGCTCTCTGCTTCGCCAGCCATTGGAATGGCATACATCAGACGGACGGACACCCGGGCTATTGATTGCGCACGTTACCAGTGATGCTTCTGCCCTCAGCAGTTTAACAGGCACAACTATCGGTGTTCTCTTCTCTACGATAGCGAATCTATTCGCGGGCGTCATACTGTCGCATATCATTGCGTGGAAAATCGCAGTCGTTCTGCTAGCTACGTTGCCGGTTCTATTGGCTTCAGGAGTCCTTCGACTTCGTATCATGGCTCAATATCAGAAGAAGCATCAAAAGGCATTTGCACAAGCCACGGCCATCACTGTCGAGGCAGTTGACAACATCAAGTCTATCGCAGCATTCTCTCTCGAGCGTGAGGCGTATGGTGTCTTCAGTCGATCTCTGCGAGCCCCATATAAATCAAACATGAAGTCTGTCTTGCACGGAAATTTTTGGCTATCGCTTGCATACAGTATCAGCACGCTGGTATATGCATTGGCGTACTGGTGGGGATCTCAACAGATCCTATCTGGAATGTATACGCAAGTGCAATTCTTCATCGTCCTACCTGCACTTCTCTTCAGCACACAGTCATGCGGCCAGATGTTCGCATTGGTACCCGATATCTCTAAAGCACGCATCGCAGCATCCAACATCGTCGATCTCCTATCCATCAAACACGACGGAGATGAAGAATACGACCAATCCAGCCCCAACTCCCGCGCCAAACACACCGATCCTAGATTCTATATGATCGAAGATAAACCCAAGGACGTCGAGGCCCAGCCCCAGTCAAATATAGCCACTCCATCCTCCTTCCCAACAAAGGGCATGGGCGTACAATTCCGCAACGTCCACTTCCGCTATCCATCCCGCCCCAACCAGCCTGCCCTAGACGACCTAACCATCAACATCCCACCAGGCCAATTCTGCGCTCTCGTCGGCCCCTCTGGATCCGGCAAATCAACCACCTTCGCACTGTTGGAAAAATTCTACAATCCCGCCTCGGGCTCCATCCTCGTCGACGGCGCTGACATCACCAAACAATCCGGCGCTGCTTTCCGAGATACCATCTCCCTCGTACCACAGGAGAACGTCATGTTCGAAGGTACAGTGGCATTCAACATCGGCCTAGGCGCTCGTCCAGACGTCGAAGCTACGCAGGAAGAAATCGAAGAAGCGTGCCGTCTGGCGAATATCCATGATACCATCGCCGCGTTGCCGGACGGGTATAATACCGTTTGCGGCCAGGACGGAAAACAGTTCAGTGGTGGTCAGAGGCAGAGGTTGAGTATTGCTAGGGCCCTGGTGAGGAAGCCTCGTCTGTTATTGCTGGATGAATCGACTAGTGCACTTGATGTTGAGAGTGAGAAGCATGTTCAGGATGCGTTGGCGAAGGTTGCGCGTAAGACGACCATCGTTGCTATTGCGCATCGGTTGAATACGATTCATCGGGCGGATAGGATATTTATGATTGAGGGGGGCAAGTGTGTTGATCAGGGGACGCATGGGGAGTTGGTGGAGAGGTGTGAGAGTTATAGGGCGAATGTTATTCATCAGTCGTTGGATACTTGAAAACTTGGAACGTATGTAGATGGCATTTAGCATTGCAGCAATATATATCGGCAGGTGTTTAAAATGGTTGTATATAGATTATAAACATCATTGGATACTTATGAGGAATTGCACTTGATGTATCTGGCACTTGGTATATATCGTATGTCAGAGCACATTGAAATTAACAGTCAATCAATTCCAGACGACCACCATATTTATACATCGACTCTTATTATATCCAAAAGAGTAAAAAAAAGGGAACAAACAAGGAACAGAAGGTAAAAACTGTGTTTTATCTATATGAAGACATGTTACAACAAGAGTAGTAGGTTATTCAGATACAAAAAGAAAGGAAGCGCGGACGATCTGAACCGTGCTCGCTCTACTTGGACTCTTCTGGATATAGCTCCTCCTGGAGAACGATACCGAGTTCCTCTCGTAGATCCTTGAGCTCTTCAAGGTAGACTTCGTACTGGGACTTGTTCTCGACCTTTGATCGGATACCTGGGATGAAGTTAGAGATGGGTGGCAAACGAGTAGAGGAATAGAGCAGTTTTACCTTCGAAAACACGGACGGCGGTGGGGAAGTCGTTGACTCTTCGGGCAGCCTTGAGAGCGGCGGTCATGACAGCGACGGATGGGACGAGATCGTAGGCAAAGGCGTTGTTAAGGTTTCTCTATAAGAAAAAAACACTGTGTGAGTCGTGGTGTTGACTTATGACTTTGTTGACGAATTGAAGAACGCGGATTGCTAACCTGCAGCTCGAAAACGTCCTGTACGCTATCGAATTCCTTCTCATATCTGCTCTCCGTCAGTACCTCCATAATTGGCCAATGTTGCTGTTATTGACTGATCTAGACGAACCGGGCAGAGAACTGCTCAAAGGTCTCCTCCTCGTGAGCACCGCTGTATCGCATGGGAGTCGTGCTGAAAGCGCTGATTCTGACAGCTGGAGCAGGGACGGCAGCCGGTAGTCTGGCGCGAACGGTGTATGGAGCAGCCTTGAAGAGGTTGGCTGTGGACGAGCGCGTAGCGAGACGGAAGAGGGTTGTGGAAGCCATTGCGGGTGGGCGAGGGGTTCAATCGACGCTCGGAGGCGGAGGGAGAGTCTGCAGACGGGTGTGTTAATGCGGTCTGGCGTCAATTGGAGGTGAGACGGGAGGGTGAGAGCTCACGGAGGTTGGTATGGCGGTGGTTGTGGTTTAGCAGTGACGTTGGAAAGGGAAGATTTTCTGGCAGGTTTGGAGGTTTGGGTGCGGGTCACGGGATCATCACACCACCCGAGGATTCGCCGATTACAAAAATTATGCGATGAGACTACAAAGAGTGATAAATGAAGAGGAAAACGAGAATAAAAAGGAGAGAATATGATAAAAATGAAAGACACCTAAGGATGATAGGTGAAACGAAAAAAATATCAGAGGATAAAAGGGCAAAAAGAAATGGACTGTCAGGGAATCGAACCCTGGACCACCCCCATGCTAAGGGGGTATTA
>JANTQJ010000611.1:0-12689 GCA_032989685.1 Arthroderma sp. PD_2
GGGTAGGAACTGTAGGCTTCTAAGGGGGAAGGATAATTGTATTTTATCGCGGGATTACCTATAGAAAACATAGTGACTAATCCTAAATATAGAAGCTTTACTCTATATAGTAATGTTACAAATCGAAGCAAAAGCTATTATTAGTGTTGTGATACCCGAGGTCAACATTCAGCCGCGTATTAACCAGTTATACTTACGCATGTACATTACAAGTAGCATTGAACACAGAATAGAATTCTCTAGTAAATTACATATGCAGTCTATATAGTATATATTGTCCTGGACGGTTATACGATATTAGAGTGTTCTTAATTATCTCCTTATTCCAAAAACCTTCATCCAAGCAGATATGACATTGCGGGCGCTTGCAAAGGGAAACAAAAAGAAAGGGGTAGGAATACAGCAATCATCACGTTTATACCATGGGTCATGAAGAATTAAAAAGAAGGTGAGACAGGTGTTCAAAAAAAGGAAATGCCTTATGGTATGTGCAAGAGGAAAGGATAATTAATCCCCACCAGGGGGGGTCAAAAGGACGAGTATGAAATAATGTAAAAAACCTGATGATCAAGAAGGTCTAGAAAAAACAGAACGCAAAACGTCATGTATGGGATATCTCAAAAATCACATAACAATGCAATCGCCTTCGTTTTTATTGACGGCCGATCTAGAGACGCGAGTCTTCTGCATTTTTGCACCGCCTCTACGGAGCTCTTCCAGTCGTTCACGAGCTTTTAAGAAATTTTGAGCTAGATGGTATAGCGGGTTAGTTGAAGGGAGTCTTTATCGAAAGAAGGAAAGAAGAGAACTTACAAGATGCTTTCCAGTACCATCTTTTCGCATCGTCTAGATTAGTGGGAACACCGATACCAACTTCGGTGAAGTAGCCCATCGCATACTCTGCCTTGGCTAATCCGGCCATGGCAGCTTTGCGGGCCCAAAGGTATGCTTCCGTATCGCTTTGTTGCAAGATGCCATCTGAACCAGTCAGATACCAACCACTAAGAGATAACTCGCTCTGATGTTCTCCCTGCGCAGCGGCCTGGGTATACCAATAAATACTCTGTCGAGGGTCAACGGGACACCCGATCAGGCCGTACTCATACGCGGCACCGAGGCGGTGTTGGGAGAATTTATAGCCCAATTCACCCGCTTGGTGTAAAAGTTCTCGGGCGTAATTCTCATCACGAATGATGGAGTCGTTGCCTTGAGGGTTTTCGTAGAGCAAGGCCAATTCATGCAGAGCATGCGGGTTTTCCTCGTCCGCACGCTCGGCAGCGCGTTTCAGCCAGGATAGCGCTTCTCGTGGATTTTTTGGCTGACCCAACAGACCCTTTATCAGGATCATGCCCATCTTATACATGGCGGGAGGGTCGCCTAGAGCAGCAGCGCGCCTATACCATTGCACTGCCTTCATGGGATCACGACGAGTGCCTCCACCCCCTTCGTGGCCCATTTCGCAGCACACGGCAAGTCGATAGGCGGATTCTGCATGGCCCATCTTCGCAGCTGATTGGTATAAGCTAAACGCTTCTTTCGGGTTAACTTCCAACCCGAGTTGTCCTGAGCCATAACAATCTGCCATGTAGAACATTCCTGGAGGGTATCCCGCACTAACGAGCTTTTTAGCAATCTTGTAAGCGTCAATGGTATATCGCTCCCTGTTTTTAGCCTTGGTTTTCGCGTCTGCTCGCCCGTTGTCATCTACTAGGTGGATGGCGGCTTCGACCAATTTCTTAGCTAGGAAAAGTTGCTTAGCGTGATCTGAAGGGTTGCTTCGAGCAGCCTGCTGGATTGTATGCAATTCACCGATTGTGATCACTTTGGAGACACGACGATCATCTCCAGCATATGATGCGCTAGCTTGGCTGGGCTGTGGTGTTGGCACTGGTTGCGGGGTGGTATACTGTCTGACAGGTGCTGGTTTTGGTCCCTGGTCAAGGCCAGGTCGGAATGGAGCAGGCGGAGGATGGTGAGGGAGAGCATCAGGGTTTTGATATCCACCGTACTGCTCCTCGCCTTGTCCGGGCCCTCCGTACTGCCTATCATGGGGCGGGCATGCCTGTCTACCATCATACTGACCTCTGCCACCATTCTCAGGTGGAGGAGGCCCGTACTGATGATATTGCTGGGGACGATATCCGCCTCTACCACCATAGCCTCCACGTTGTACTGGAGTCATTGCTCGCGGGTCCTGTCTGCCGAAATAGCCATCGCCAGGCGGCGGCTGATGCTGCTGGTGATGGCCGTAGCCGTCATGGCCATAACCTGGCGAAGGAGGACGGCCGTGCTGGTGATTCGCAAAGCTATTCTGAGGATCTTGTCTTTCCTGAGGAGGCTGCTGAGGCGCAGCTGCCCCAGAAGGCTTATACGCTGCGTACATGGGCTTCGGCCCCGAGTTGGACGTCGGTTCTGGCTTGGGTTTATCGAATGGGATCAACGTTTCCGCATGGCTCGTTCCGACATTGTCGTCAGACATTGCACCAAAATTCGGCATGTCTGGTTCATTTGGTTCGGTCGAGTCGTAGTAGTCGTTGAGTAGATCCTCGGTCAAATAGTTTAGCTCATCCTCTCCGTCTACTTTGTCAGCAACTTGAGCTTCCGCCCCGGTGTGCTTCGGGTGGACTAGCTCCGGTTTTACGCCTACAGCAGTTCCCGGCCTAGATGAAACCGAGTGTGTGTCGGAGCGCAATGCAGGGCTGAGAGGTGCAGGGCTTAAGCAAGGGTCTTGCCAGGCGCGCTGTCCGGGGTATAGGGGTTTCGGTGCTCCAGCGGACGTATTGACAGGCATAGTTGCGCTTCGAGAAGGTGGTGCCATTCGAGGGCTCTGCTGAGCGGGAGGAGCGGCATGGTGTGTTTCAACGCTGAGAGGAGGCACAGCTTTCCTGTGCATAGGCTGGTCACTTGGCCCTCGACGTGAATTCAATGGCGGAAGAGGCTCTGAGTGATATGTCGACGGAGGCGGCCGGCTCGAGTTTGAAGTATGCGGACGTACAACCGGTGGCTCTGCACGGCCATGACTCTGGTTGAGCTCAAGAGCACTCATTTTCTTCTCCACTCCCAGATCTATCGAGTTACCGCGCTGTCTGGGCGGGAAGGTGGGAAACGGGCTGTCAAACGAGCTTTTCGCCGGAGGAGGTTTCGCTGGAGCTGGTAAACGGTTATATAGTTAATATCGTGTGCCTCTTATTTCATGGTCTCACTTGAGAGCTTACCCTGATTTGTATACTGCCGGACGGGAGGAGGCTTATTCTGAAGCCTTCCCGGCCCAGGTCCAGGCCCGGGACCTGGCGGTGGTCGTCCTGGTTGATGATGCCCGTTGGGAGGGCCGCCTCTGTAGCCATGCGGCGGACCGCGAGGTTGTCTGTTCTGAGGACCCTCTTCGTATATCCCATGACCGCCTCGGCCATAGGGATCCCGTTGGTCGTTCGAGTAGCCATCGTCATAGTTCATGGGACGGCGGTCACCATTTCTACTGGGAGCATGAGGAAGTCGCCTATCCGGTGGCGGGTACTGCTGCGGTGGACGATTGCCATACTGCGGTCCTGGAGGAAGGCCACGGCGAGGCGGAGGGCGAGTCTGGTAGGCCATGATAACCGGCCCTAACTTATCGCTGTCTCAGTGCTAAGCTATCGCTATCGGTAGTTCCAATGCGGCTCAACTTTTAAAATCTTCGATCTCGATCTCGATCGCGATGGCGATGCGCCCCCCGCCAAAGCGATGTTGGTTCAGGTATCAGCGTTTAAAGCAGTCCAGTCTTTCGCCCAAAAAACAGCACACCATCTGCTCCCGAAGTTAGCGACAGTATTTTCTTTTCCCAGCGAGGACGAAGAGAGGATCGAGGCAGCGGCCTGGCGTTTCTAATTATATCAGGTTCCTCCAGGGAGAGAGACAAGAGCCGACAGAGTCCGGCCCAGGCGAGAAAGGGGAAGACGCGAATGCAGGAAATCGATAGTACGAGCAACTGCAGCGCCGAGCCGGCCGTTAATATAAAATTAAGTATATAAGTGTGTCAGTCGAATCGAAGGCCTGACAGGGGGAGAACATGGGATGCGATGCGATGCGACGCTCCAGGTTTAAGATCGAGGGCGAAAAAGAGAGCGAAAAAAGTGACCACGCGACAAGCTGGGAGGAACCAGAGTGACTTGCGGGTCTGCTGAACTCTCCCTGGAGCCAGCCTAGTTCAAGATGGAGATTCTATTCGAAGTTGTCGAGATAGAGAGAGAGTGGCAGGGAGAGAGATGAGTTATAATAGAGAGGAGAGAGAAACAAGGGTCAAGAGACAAGAGACAAGGAGGCTTTTTTTTGGAATGTTTGAGATGCGCGCTTAGGAAAAACTCCAGCCTGACCTCGTCCAGCCAACCTCTCAGCAGGTAATCAGCAGATTGATTCCTCTTGTCTATCATGAACCTGATTCGAAGGGATTCTTGGAGATCAAGCCATCGTGAGATATCTACTCCATAACTAAATAGCTACTCCCAGGCTGTGCGACCAACCCCAGCATGGCCCCTGGCAAAGACCGTCTTTACATCGCACTGTACCACCACAAGCGCGAAGGAGTGTCAGTATCTAGAGAGCTGCCAGCCTGCTATCTAACTCGTCCGCTTTTACCTTTCATATCCTGGCGCTAACTCGCTTCCTGTCAGGTACCATTGGGCATATCTCGTATCGCCCAAGTCCGCCCCTGACAGCCCTAACCGGACGGTGAAGTACCATGTAACGAACATCCTTCAGCCGATGGAGGGAACCGTTAGGGAGGAGTGGCGATACGAACGGCTGGCTTTGGCCGAAGTCAAGACTCCCAGACTGCTGGCCAGGCTGATTATTGGTAAAGTAGCGGGCTCGAGGGAGGAGTTTGAGCAGTGCCTTGATAGAGTCCCCATCGTGCAGGACGTGTGTCTACTACTCCGTACCTTTTTGTCCCATGTTAGAGGGAGCTTCACAGCATTCTAACGGGAGACCTGATAGGATCCCGCCTGGAGATGTCGTACGTGGACAAGGCATGCGATGGATGAGCTGCAAAGGGGCAGGGTTTTAAGTATGATCCAACCATCTTCCCTCCTCCCTCCTCAGCCTCAAACGGATGGAGAATCGTGGCTTTTCGCTGTCTAACATGGTCCTCTCTTTTATATACACCTCAGGCAGCTCGTCAATCACCGACTGGGACGTCATCGAGGCCGAGAGTCGAGCTTACGTAGAGAAGAAGAAGGACGAGGGGCGATTCAAGGTCGTCATGGACACGATTCCGACTTACGACCTTCTCGAGAGACGGGAGATCGTGCATTAGGGACTTCTATATTCGCCACTGAAGTAAAACAGACCATTCATATCACCATAGCTTGGATGTGCTTCTTTTGAGAGAACTCTCGATATCTACATCGACGCTCTCCGTAAGCTAGATTGAGTAGTAGTCAGAGGAAAATCATAGAGGAAAGAAGACAAGGCCATACAAGCCGAGAAGATTCGCAAAGAACGCAAGTAACTTGGTCATCCAATGCATCAAGTGCTAGATACCAACTCCAACTCCATGACAGCAACGTCGGACCCGAATGCCTCCTGATTATATAGAATACCTTTACTCCGTACCAGCCCCTGCATCAGATAACTATTACTAACGTCTGAGAATGGCTTTGCTTCTACCGGTACTCTCAAGGAACTACCTTTGTAACTCCTGTGCATATGATTACATGCTGGGATACAGAGTCAGCATCACCCACCAGGCTGTTAGCGTTTCAACTCCCATCGCCCATGCTGGCTCATGCTGGCTGACAGTTGATATGCGTTGGATATTGTTGGATACTCATTTGTCACTCTACTACAGCACTTGTACTCCGTAGACTGGCAGATGCCAATTGTGTAGATATAGCAATATAAGAACCCCTTCATTGACTGCTCCAATCCTCTTCCTTCTCTATCACAAGCCTCCCGGGGTTGCAATTTTTTTCCTATAACTATTATTCTATCCCAGAATTAGAGCACAAGTTCAGAAGGTAAGTAAAGTCCCTTCCGATATACTTGACTCACTCTTAATATTAACTAGTCTAGTTGAAATCTATTACGCCAGAAAGAAAAAGCTTGATATATCTTTACCTCAACTCTTACCCTCAAGTAAGTATTCTTTCTTGCCAGATAATAAAACCAAGTATCGAGTACTAATAGAGGAGTCTCAGAGAATATCGAAAATGCGTGTTTCCGGGCTCTCTATCCTGGCCTTGTACGGCGCGGCCTCTCTTGCTGCTACTGTACCAGGATCCACCAGCAGCAACACCACGCCGGTTAACAAGGACACTGCAACTATCGCGCCTAGGGGCTCAAAACTGTCAGCTGCTGTTAATATATCCAAATGCTCCGACCAAAAACCAGGCGCAGACCATTCTGCTTGGTATCAAGAGTGCATGGACAAGTTATTCGAGGAAAAGAGTTTCAGGGGGGGAGTAGGGTTCCCAGTCTACTCCGTTACTGTGGGTGATTATCTAAATGGTTCGGGCTGCCAGTGCACTTATTCAAACGGAAAGGAGACTGGGCGCGGGGAGGCATGGGATGCTGCGCGCGGGAAATTGTGGGCTGATGTCGTGAGTAAAGACCATTCCTGCAAGTACGCCAGTTACGTCTATAGGCCCGAGAGTAAGGACTCGCACTCGACCCGTTATGCGACTTGGATGGAATTTAGGTGTAAATAAACCACTATATGGATAGCTATTGCGTCGATATATCATTGAATTCAACAAGGTTATGAGCTGACTTAATATTTCCTTCCTATTTATGAACTGGTGAAAAGGGACACAAAAATTTAAGCATGTTTATCTATGATAAACCCAGAATTTTCAACACGGCTACCATCTAGCCCTCTTATAAGAGTAGGCATCCCCATCCAGTTTCCCATTCTAGGCTGTTTATAATCAACCAAAGGAGAGCACGATGCGTAGGAGGTCGGTCATTCAGCTGGATAAGTGTAGAATCCTTTCAAGGCGGTTCGATCGACTGTTGAGTGTGATAGTAAAGAACAGCTCCTTCATGAGCTTGTATCTAGCCCTGATGAGCTTTGCTGGACTTGCTTAAATGGACTCCAAGAGGAGGATGGTCATGAACAACTCTCATCACCTTCATATTCGACGGTTATGCTGGTGGTGCTTCAACCCCTGGCGGTGCGAGATTATCACGGACAAAGACGTCGAAGGTGACCTTTTGCTGCGAGGCCTTGCAGTTGGCGCACGTCTTGTATGTCTTGTAAGGCTTGTCGAGGCCTGTACGGTATCTGAACAGGGAGTTGTCACAGGGGTATCTGTGCTTGCTGCAGTAGCTTTCGTTTGGCCCCAGTGGATGGCGTTGCCGGACCGCCTCGGTGTTTCTGCTCCTGCGACGAGCCTATCGATCATGTTAGTATTTCCAGGCTCGTCATCAGCGTCGTTTTCCAGGATATAGGAGGTCTCACAGTTCTAAGCCGAGGAACAGCTGGTGGGTTTCCGGTATTCTGCATGGTGGGTTTCCAGAGGTGATGCTGTTCTGGAGGGATATCTGGGAGGCTGGAGTTTTAATGTCCAGAAGGGCGAGGTTTTAAAGGGCCAACTTGTGGCCCTCGCTTAGTGCCCTGGGGGGAACTGGTGTTCCCCCCCCCTCCCGTAGCCAGTAGCTAGCCACGCCGTTGAGTGTTCCTGGGACGGACCCTACAATAGGATCCGTCCCTCACTTGGCTTCCCTGTATCTACCATCCCTAGGTAGCCGGGGATACTACTATATCCCCGGGGTATAGGAGTGAGCCCCTAGCCCCCTTATTCACCATATAAGGATGGCTCCATCTATATAGGTCTTTTAACAGTTAGCTGTGTGCAGGATCCTGATAAAATTGAAGTGAGGTCTCATGCAACAAATGGGTCTTTTTGTCCGGGCCTGTCAAGTCTCTCTCGGCAGGACAGGCAGGTTGAGCTAACCAGACTGCGTTACGCGTGAACAAGAGGGAGAAGATGTCTGCAGAGTGGACCAGAAGAGGGCAGAGAAGACGCAGGAAGGGTGAAGTGGCAGGACAGTATCTAACCTGAAGCCCTTATTTCCATAACAATAAGGTGTATATATATACCTAGATATGTATATATATGATGCTTTTGTATAGGTATATAATGTCAAGAAGGGTATATAGAAATCTTTAGAGCACTGTGGGAGTACTCTAGTAGGTATATATTTGTCTGTGAGAAGAAGAAGAAGAAGAAGAAGTCTTTTATTTCCCTTTTTGTCCTTCACTGCTATCATGTGACATCATGTGACTAAAATGAAAGGAGTGCCAAGACATCCCAGACTCAGCCCTTTTTGGGAATAACTTACGTACTCCAAAAAAGCATCGCAGAAGAAGAGAGAGAGAGAAGCCGAACTTCACTACAACAACCCAACAACTCCATCAAAAAGGACCACCGTCTACGCCTCGATCTCTTGCGCAGCTCTAGACACTCCGCCTTCGTCGCAGTCTGCCGTGAAATCGCCACTTTTTTCCCTCTTGTCTCGGAACCGACCTGATCGCAGAGACCATATCTTAAGCCCGTCGCTTGCCTCTTCGAATCTAGCTGCCTTGATACTCCCATACACGACCACCAGCTAGCTCTCTCGTTCCATCTACGCATCTTCTTTCACCATGGCCGACCGCGAACAACCTTACGACCCTTATATCCCGACTCAGTCGAAGCCTGCTGGTCAGGATGCTCCGGCTGCGGGAAACCAGAGGACGGCGGCGCTGCAAGCTGTAGGTCATTTGCTTCTTGTTTCGGATTGTTTCGTATCATAGGAGGTCTGGGGAGGGGGAGCAGTTCGCGAGATGGCTTGCAAGACGCGATTCATGGGGGCCATCTCGCGGCTGGTTTCTGGTTTCTGGTTTCTGGCTGCTGGAAGAGATGCGATGAACAGAGCGAAACAATTACTGTCGAACCATGGCTGACCGAATGACCTATTAGCAAATCGATGACACCGTCGATGTGATGCGAGAGAACATCAACAAGGTCTCCCAGCGTGGCGAGCACCTTGACTCTCTACAAGACAAGACCGACAACCTCGCTGTTTCAGCACAGGGATTCCGCAGGGGAGCAAACCGTGTGAGAAAGCAGATGTGGTGGAAGGACGTCAAGATGCGCATATGTCTGATTGTCGGTATCATCCTACTGCTCGTCGTTATCATAGTCCCATCTGGTATGTTTTATATATCCTTTCTTCTGCTTTCTTGTCCAAGACGGTTTGCTTACCCCCTTTACCTAGTCGTTGCATCGAAGAAAGCGTGATTTACGCCGACCTAACTTATGTTTAATGCCCTTCGCCAAATTCGACTGTACGACTCTCAGAACTGTTTTACGTCCCCAAGGTCGAAGCTATGCAAAAAAACTGGCGAAGTCTCATAAGCCATCCTCCGCCTCATGAATCTCCTTCTATTAACCCCCTACCCCTCTTGATGCTAAATCCCCCTTTGTGTGTTCTGATACCTGTACCTCTTGTCATTCCTGGCCTTCCGCCGTCTGATTCCTGATGGCTGGAAAACGGGGTTTCCTTGGGTGCTTGCTCGATGACCTTTTTTGATCTTCCTTTTTAATACCATGATATCTTTGCCCACTCCAAAGCGAACAAACAGACAATGAACCAACAAACGAACAAGCCAACCAGCTGGAGTTGTCACTGTCAGGGACAAGGGTTGTAGAGGGTAGGGCCGTGGATGGATACTGCCTGATTGCCTGACAGACACCTTGGTCCCTTTCATGCTTTACTGATATCCCTCCCACCCTTTCTTGCCTTGCTTGTTTTATTTTCTTGGCCTCTCACCCCTTAATGTGTTAAATAGCGACAATTATAATGGCTGTGTGTGTGTTTTTGTGTTTCTGCTTTCTGTTTCTGCTGCTTTCACCAACCCCCTACATGTCCCTGATTATGTTATGTTACTGTACACAAGATGAGTTGCAATTGCTTTCCTAACGCCTACCTGATGTCTTGCCCTTTATACCGTAGTTAGAGCAGCTGTTCCTTAAACCCATGCATCTACTGCAGATGCATCTTTATAAAAAGCAAACTGCTATACTTCCATCATCTATGATCTCCGCCAATGGGCTGTGGGTCAGGGCAACAGGGGGACAGCCTGGGGTACAGCTACAGCTATACAGTAGTTCAATTGCTACAGCAGCTATCTCACAGTGACCTACCTCATCTACTCCGTATAACATCTCTTATAATAACATCTCTAAGGCTACTATCTATCCAACTGCGTGTTCGTATAAGAGCCGAAATCGGATGAGCGAGAAAACAAAAAAGAACCTAAAAATCTTCCATCTGGGCTTGACCCACCCCAGAGAGACCTTTTTCTTAGTCTTATTTTTTGGCGTGGCTTTTTGCGCGGGACCATCAAAAACCTGTGAGTAACTCGGCCTTCCACCGCAACTTGCTACCATTCTTCATTCTTTTTTTTTATTGTTAATAACCGACAAGCTTCCTTAATCATTGACACTCTACGGTAGCTCTAGGGACGTTATCGAAGGCTGCAGGCAGAGTCGGATACCCCAACGATGTCTAGCCACCTCACGCGGAGAGCTTGCTCCAAGCTTGCTGCCGGACGTCTCGCTCGCTCCACAGTGACAGGGTCTCCTTGTCGACTGCCAGCATCCTCGCTGCCCTCGCTGTCGATAGCATTGAAGCATTCGCCTTTGTGCCAGAGACGCAGCTACACTTCTTCTCGGTACCAGCCTCACCTCTCGACTCGCTCGACCGTCGTTCAGCTGCTCAGCAACATCGGGTCCAAGCGAGAAGTCCAGCAGTATCTCTCCCACTTTACCTCGGTCTCCTCCCAGCAGTTTGCGGTCATAAAGGTCGGTGGTGCCATTATTACAGAACACCTGCAGACCTTGTCCTCTGCACTTGCGTTCTTGAACCATGTTGGGCTCTACCCGATCGTGGTCCATGGTGCGGGACCACAGCTGAACAAGATGCTAGAGGATGCCGGTGTGGAGCCCCAGTTTGAGGATGGAATCCGAGTTACGGACGGCAAGACGTTGGCGTTGGCCAGGTCGCTTTTCATGGAGGAGAATCTCAAGCTGGTTGAAGAGCTGGAGCGGTTGGGCGTGAGAGCCAGGCCGGTTACGACAGGTGTCTTCTCGGCGGATTATTTGGATAAGGAAAAGTACGATCTGGTTGGAAAGATCAACGGGGTCAACAAGAAGCCTATTGAGGCTGCAATTGAGGCTGGATGTCTTCCCATCTTGACTTCCATGGCCGAGACCCCCGAAGGGCAGGTCCTCAACGTCAATGCAGATGTTGCCGCCGGTGAGCTTGCTAGGGAATTACAGCCCCTGAAAATCGTCTATCTCGCTGAGAAGGGCGGTCTATTCAACGGAGACACCGGCGAGAAGATCTCTGCCATCAACCTGGACGAAGAGTACGACCATCTCATGAAGCAATGGTGGGTTCGTCACGGAACTCGTCTAAAGATCAAGGAGATGAAAGATCTGCTCATGGATCTCCCACGCACCTCCAGCGTTGCCATCATTCACCCGGCCGACCTCCAGAAGGAACTCTTCACCGATACTGGTGCTGGAACCCTGATCCGACGTGGAAACAAGGTACTTACGAGGAACAGTATTGACGAGTTCGAGGACATCGAGGCGATGAAGAACGCTCTCGTTCGTGACCGTGAAGCCTTGGATGCTAGGGCAACTGTTGACAGATACGTCGAGGCTCTGAAGGGTCGAGATATCAAGGCCTACTCCGACGAACCCATGGAAGCTCTAGCAATTGTCCTCCCACCTCAACCCGGCTCGTCGTTGGCTCAGTTAGCCAACATGACCATCACCAAGGCCGGTTGGTTGACTCACGTTGCTGATAACGTTTTCACTAGCATCCAGAAGGACTTTCCCAAGTTGACATGGACTGTCAAGGAGGACGATGAGAACCTGTCCTGGTTTTTCGATAAAGCTGACGGTAGCTTGAGTCGTGATGGTGAAGTTCTTTTCTGGTCTGGTGTTCAAGATGCGGACGAGGTGAAGAACCTCGTTCTTGAGTTTACTAAGAATGGACGTGATATGTTGGGAAACCTCAGTCTGGACTCCTCGATACAAGGCACCTCTACACAGACTCCTAAGGCTCCAGGCGGCGGTCTCGCTTCAGCGGGCGCACAGCAGAAGAGGGCCTTCTCAACAGCTAGCACATCTACCCTCCGCTCATTTAGACAGCAAGCTGCAACCAAATTCTCTTCAACCCGATCATACACGACCAAAACCAACCCAAACCCACCACTCGGCAAGAAAAATGCATCCAACACCAAACCTTCAAAGGTCGCTCTCATCGGCGCCCGTGGCTACACCGGACAGGCGTTGATCAGCCTCCTCAGCGCCCACCCATACATGGACCTAGCGCACGTTTCTTCCCGTGAACTTGCCGGAAAGCCTCTACAGGGCTATGAAAAGCGCGAGATCATCTACGAAAACCTCAGCCCCGATGACGTCAAGCGTATGACCGAACATGGTGATGTTGACTGTTGGGTTATGGCCATGCCGAATGGAGTCTGCAAACCCTTCGTCGACGCCGTGGACCAAGTTGACAAGGAGAAAGCTGTCATCGTCGATTTAAGCGCCGACTATCGGTTCGACAGCAACTGGACCTACGGACTTCCAGAACTCGTTAACCGCTCTGCCATCGCCCAGGCCACCCGCATCTCGAACCCGGGATGCTATGCCACC
>JANTQJ010000612.1:0-12682 GCA_032989685.1 Arthroderma sp. PD_2
AGATCAACCGTATAAACCTAGCCCAGATACTAGAGAGTCTCCGGCCCCTATTTTAGCCTCCGATACACATGCAACATCGTCCCGAATAGGTGGTACCTTCTATATACACCGTGAAAGTGGCCCTGTTGGCGAGCCTACGGCCATTGCTCGAGGTATCACGCATAAGGCACGCTCGTTTGGCCGAAGTCATTGGATTAATGTAGTTGCTCTGGTGGGTTGTTATACTTACCCTTTGACCCTCTCTGAGAACCGATGACTTACCGACCATTAGTTCCAGGACATCTGGGAGATGGTTGAACCGCATTTGCGCAAGGGGGAATCAGATACCTTCTCTAACATCGAGAAGTGTAAATCTTTAGCAAGAACTATCAAAGCGCGGCGGGTGCCTACGGGGCCTTTAACTCCAAAAGCCGATTTACCCTCTAAAGAAGTTTCTGATGAGCTAGTCGACTGCTACCTCCGAACAACTGAATCCATATATCGAGTTCTGCACGTCCCTAGTTTTAGGAAGGATTATGAAGCTCTCTTTCTATCCGAAGCCGAGCCTAACACCGCGTTCCTAGTTCAAGTTAAACTAGTGCTTGCCATCGGCGCTGTCACATACGACGAGAACTTCTCGCTACGTATCCTGGCTATTCGCTGGATATATGAGGCTCAAACTTGGCTTTCAGAGCCTAAGTTTAAATCACGTCTTGGTATTCAGTCGCTACAGTCTCATATATTACTACTATTTGCTCAAGAAATGGTGGGGATAGGGGGGGACCCGATATGGGTTTCAGTTGGTGCTCTATATAGAAGAGCAATATACATGGGGCTCCCTAGGGATCCTGCAAATATGCCGACAAAAACCCTATTTGCAGCCGAGATGCGCCGCAGGATTTGGAATACAATCCTAGAGGTTTCTCTTCAATCAAGCTTGACTTCCGGAGGGCCACCACTATTCTCTCTAGATGATTTTAACACCCTACCCCCAGGAAATTTCGACGATGAACAAATTGAGGATACTACCCCGAAGCAAACAGGTGTATTCAGCCACGTATCAATTGCTACAGCTCTCCGCAATACCTTGCTGCAGCGGTTGGCGATCGTTAACTTCTTAAACAGCCTTGGTTCTCCTTGTACCTACGAGAAAGCCCTTCGACTTGATGCGAACTTAAGAGCTGCATATAAAGCTTTATATAAAACTATTCAAGCATCTAGAAACAGTTCTAATTCTTCTCTTTCTCAGTTTGAGTTTCGTGCGGTGGACTTAATCTTATATCAATACCTCTTATCACTCCATGTACCTTTTTTCAGCCCAGCATTGCACAAAACAACTTTCGCATTTTCTAGGCAGGTTGTTGTCCAAACTTCACTCAAGATTTGGCATGCGGTATGTCCGTCCTCACCCATAATAGCTCCTCAATCTAGTGGACATATGGTTTCATCAGCTCGAGACCATTTGACGCTACTCACTAGCTGTGGATCTGGATTTTATCGAACTGTTATGCTACAAGCCGCGTTGCTTATAGCGGTGGAACTTAGGGAACAACTCCACGAGGAAGAAGGCCTTGGCCCAGTCACTTTGCGACGGGACCTATTCTCTGTGCTGGATGATGCGAAGACTTGGTCATTACGCTGTATCGAGGCTGGAGAGACCAACACCAAGGGCTATTTGCTTACGTGTGTTATTGCCGCACACATAGAGGAGTTGTTGCGAGTCCAGACCAAGCACGGCATTTCAAAGCCATTAGCCGACGCTATTGAGGAAGCTTCAGCAAAATCCTTATCTATCCTTAGCCGTGTGGTAACCCAAGGTCAGGCTGAAAGCTCTATGGATAGAAGTTATGAAATGCCCCTGGACAAGGCGAGTGAGGAGATAGATGATTGGAGATTCATGGTGAGTGTGGAATCCTTTCATACCAAGCACTTCCCAATCGCTCACATATGTACAGGCAGCAGATTCCATCTTCGATCTAGATAGCACGGATGCGATGGGCTTCATGTTTGCTGATGATAATACAACATGGCTGCCGCTTCAGTGACAAAATTGACGGCTTGGGCCATCGAGCCTTTCGTACCTGACATTTACTTAACGGTAGAACCCCGCAAGAATGATCGTCGAGATGACAATATATATCAGGAAGCCCTTGCTATAAGCAGCTTCGACTCGTGAACAAATATGTCGGTTATCCCACAAACGAACTATCTAGGGAAGGGTATTTCAAGGAGCTTCTCGAGAACGCGGGTTTTGTGGACGTGGAGATGTGTGACTACTCAGAGAATATTCTCCCTATGCTACGGATGTGTTATTTTATCATGTTTGTGCCATTCTTCTTTGTGCAGCTATTTGGCTTAGAAAAGTACTTCGTCACTATGTTTGCTATAAACCGTAGTTATCTTGGTCGCGCGCGATGGGCGTTAATTGGAATTAGCGGAACGAAGCCTTGATATTGTACTATGACTGAGCAAGGAGTAAGAAAATCAGTGATAGGATAGTATAGACAAAGTAGTTAACCAATGGACTACTCTAGTCTTGAAATAGGGTATGTTGTTCGAATTGCACAGGGCAATACATAACAGTTCTAGGTAAACTAGGTATTTACACCCTCTCACTGTGTCAAGCCGTTTCCCGGGTAGTTAATCAGGAATTCAGGTTTGAAGGCTATAAGGGCACGCAGAATAGAGCACTGGAAAACATCTTGAACTATAAGGGTGATATCTTTAACTAAAACTTTTATTTTTAAAGAGAGGTCTTTAGCGCTTCTATCCTTAGGGGCGAGGCTTCAATTATATGGTTTCCTTTTGAAAGCCGGAGGTTGTATGTCTAGATAAATATCACCGCCTACTCGCACTCTATCTCGACCAACGCTCCTTTCGCTCGAATCTCGCAGAAGTACAGGTCCTTCTCGCTAAACATCCAGATACCGCCCTTTACGAAGCAGAAGTTCGCCGTTGTACATCCAACAACGATTTTACCCACCAGAGTTCCATTTGGATCCCAAACATGTACCCCATCTCCGCAACCCGAATACACATATCCGTTCTCGTCACATTTTATCCCGTCGGGCACCCCCAAATCGCAAAACGCAAAGGTCCTCCGGTTGGCAATTCTGGTACCCTCGTCGACCACATCGTATACGTAAATCGTCCCAGCATTTCTATGGTTGAATGCGAACATGTGCCCGTCTCCAGAGTGACTGCGGGCCTTCGCCGCGCCTGTATCGGTGACATATAAGAGTGAATAATCAGGACTAAAGCAGAGCCCATTGCACATATCAAACCCATCAGCTAAGACCGAGCAGTCATTCGTCGAGGGTCGGAACCTGTATACATGTGCTGGTAGGAGGGGGTCTGGACGAAAGCCCTGCTCGTGGCCGTATGTTGGATCTGTAAACCAGATATCTCCCGTGCCATGGTGTATCACGACGTCGTTCACGGATGAGAATTCTCGACCATGGAAGTTATTTATCAGGGTTTCGGATTCTTTGGTAACTGGGTCGACAAGGACAAGGCCTGACGGTGTAGAATGGTCACCCTGGGAACAGTAGAGGATTCGATCAGGTTGTGATCTGGCTTCGCCCCCATATCGAGCAGAGGCATAAGTAGAAGCAATTCTTCCAGGGTAGTTACATGCTCCGTTCGCCTGCACAACTTCTGGGTATTCAAGTTTTTCAATCTTGTGTGTATCGCAGTTTATACCATATAGATCAATCGGATCGCAGGTTTGGAAGTTAGAAGTGAAATACACCGAATTGGTCGCGCGAATGTATACACCCGCTTCGTGCGCGAAATGCTCTCCCTTTTCCCTTCGTTCTTCGACGAGTTGTATTTTGGGGGCTGGGCCGATAACGTCCTTCACAAATCGTTCATCGTAGACACAGAATGAAGGTGTTTTGCTGAAAGAACGCGCATATTCAGGGTCTTTAACGGCTCGAGCCTTGTCAACATGGTCGATTTTAGTGATTTCCTGGCTCATGGTTCCTTTAGCCCTTTCCTTTTCTTTGATTGGGGTGCTGTTCTACCAGTCTTCCCTCTATATGAAGTAGTTATAGGAGAAGAAGAAGGAAAAGGAGAAGTAGACTGGGCCAGGATTTCTATGGCTGTGGGGCCAAATCACCAAGCAAATCGGCGTTACTCCGTCTGTATAGAAGAATTGACCTCGATATCAGGCTACTATCTCTTATACTCGATGGAAGATAAATATTTGTACGAAATGCATGCTGCGTAGAAAGTTGCGTCATGTTTGTCAGATGTTCTATGAATTTGTTTAGTTACAACTCCCTACACCCTTTATACCCCCTTGCTAAACAACTAACTACTAGATCTTCAATTCCTTGACCCATCACCATCAACAAACAGGACATCAGCCCAAAGAAGTTTATACTAGCAGCTAAATATACCCAGGATCCTACTCCCGAATATATCACGCCGAAAGGGTTTAGCTCGCGCATCAGGCAGTCATTCAAATGGAATAACTGCTATACCATCCTCCCTTCCCTTTAACGGTGTCATAGCATAATCTCCAACATGAGGCTGGTCATCCCTTTAACTCCTGCTTTTTCGTACCAAAGAATATCTCTCGTCACCCATACACTGAAACCACCTTTGCTCCGACATCTTCCTAGCCGGCTTAGTGTGCGGCTTAACTCAACAGCTGTGTCTCTAGGTGAAAATGCCCCAGCCTTCGAGTACCAATGGATTGATGGTGTGGAAAAGATGGAAAGATGTCGACCTGGCGGTTATCACCCAATCAGCATTGGGGATATACTCGTAGACCGATACCAAGTTACCCACAAGCTAGGGTATGGTGGTTACTCTACGACCTGGCTTGCTCGTGATAAACAAAATGCAGCTTATATTGCCGTTAAAATCAGCACCGCGGATGCTCCTCCTCATGAGGTTGAGATTCTAGACTCCTTAAAGTCTCAGTCCAACCATTTAGGCCGAATAATGATTCCCCTAGTTCAAGACCAATTTGAACTTGAAGGCCCTAATGGACGCCATAGGTGCTATGTTACATCTCCAGCCCGGTGCAGTGTGGATGCAGCACAATCCTCTACTTGCTTTTCCGTTGAAACTGCGCGTGTTCTAGTCACGCAGTTGATTATAGCTGTTGCTTATATGCATACTCGAGGGTTTGTTCATGGAGGTAAGCTGATTTATCAAGTTTATATCTTTAGCATCTTTAACATGAAAAATATAGATATTCATCTTGGAAATGTTCTACTTCGC
Organism: Arthroderma sp. PD_2; assembly: GCA_032989685.1. Classification (NCBI taxonomy): domain Eukaryota; kingdom Fungi; phylum Ascomycota; class Eurotiomycetes; order Onygenales; family Arthrodermataceae; genus Arthroderma; species Arthroderma sp. PD_2. Next base: position 5,215 of record JANTQJ010000612.1, read on the forward strand.
CTACCATCTAGTTTTGACCAACTATCCACCGATCAGCTTTACGAAAAATTTGGAGAGCCCTGCAAAGAAGAGATTGTTCGCTTTGACGGGGAGGCTCCTCCCCCTAACGTCCCTATACACGGAATTATGCCCGCCTGGCTTGGAAAGCGAGCAAAGTTGATTCCTCCTTCTGAAGGCTATCTACTACTTAGTGACTTTGGTGAAACATTCTCTCCAGCAACTCAGCAGCGGCTTGGAAGTGAGTGCCATACCCCTATTATATTTCGGTCGCCTGAGGCTGTTTTTGAGCCAGAGAGGCCCGTGTCCTTTCCATCCGATATCTGGGGTCTTGCGTGTGCTACATGGTCTATTTTAGGACTGCGGTCTCTTTTTGACGGTGTTCTTGCAACCCAGGATTATATTACTTCCCAGCAGATTGATATTCTTGGGATATCATCATTTCCATCTGAATGGTGGAGCAAATGGGATGCTAGAAATGAAAGATTCGACGAGTTAGGCCATCCGAAAGAGGGCCGAAGAAGCGTACGACCATCTCTTGAGTGCCTATTTCAAGAGGACATACAGGATTTGCGACGAGAAAAGCAGATGGATGAGTTTGATAAGGAGGAGGCCGCGGCAATTCTAGTTATGCTTCGTTCAATGCTTGTCTTTAGGCCAGATAGACGGGTGACAGCTGAGTCGCTGATGGTCTCCGAATGGATGTTGAACTGGGGAATACCGGAGTTGAAAAAGGTCTGGGAAGGACTTGATAACTAGTATATAATGAAACAATACATATTCATTAGGAGTACATATGTATATAGAGCCATTGGGAGACGGAACCAACCAGCATATCTGAAGTTTCTGTGGATTGAATGAATCGATATAGATCGACACTGTTTCTAGTAATATGCAAGTTCATCACCAGTATACCTGGCCATCAGTTAGGAATCCAAAGATTCCCTGCTTCCAAACTTCCAGATATAAAGGCATTCGATTCAAATTATAAAACAAGGTTTATCGAGAAGATGGTTAAAATACATTGGTTATTCTTGGAAGGTTATTAATTGCCAAATAAAATTGCGAAACGCCAGCATAATGTGGGATTTTCAAGACTGCGATCTCATACCATAAGGATTTTTCAGCCGCAAGATCCAAAGCGACAATGAAAACTGGAATACAGAGGGTAGATAGGAAAAGGACAAAAGCAAGGAATGCAAGTTAAATCGCTTAATATCCGGGATGATTGCTCACGACGCCACCAATAAATAAAACACGAGGAGAGGAAATGATACCTTAGATGCAGAAGACGTATAGAAGGCGCCAAGGGGTGCGGAGTTAGTTTATTCCTCTTCTTCGACACCTTCCATGTCAACATCTTTACCAGCATCGTCGTCGGCTGCCGGCGATTTCTCATCGAAGAGGTCATCGTTATCATCTCCAATAGGAGCTGCTTCTTTCTCGCCTTCTTCCTCTTCATCGTCGTCTTCAATTCGCAAATTGGTCTTCTTCCGTCGTCGATGTACAAGAGCATCTTCATCCTCGTCATCGTTCCGATCAGCTGCGGGTGAGCCAGCTTTGTCTTCGTCTCCACCGTTGGCTTCGGCGTTTTCAGTCTCGCTTTCTGATTCAACGACGATTTCAGTGCTTTTGAATTTACTTGATTTCGCGTTTCCTCGTCGCTCGAGACGTCTTCTCTTTCTAGGAGCTGCAGAGCGTTCATCCTCTTCGCCTTCTGATGATGAACCAGAGTTTCGTGATTCACTCTCCTGTCTGCTCTTGTCCGCATCTGTCTTTTTCTTTCGTTTGCTGCTCTTCGATTTCTTCTGTTGTTTTTTAACTCTTTCTCCAGTCTCGCTGTCGGTAGTGTACTCGGCAGCTTCCCTCGCTCTCTCTTCATCAATACGAATGGCCGTGAGCCGTTCAGCTTCTTCAATCATTAGCTGCCGCTCTTCAGCGATTTGTCGCTTTCTCTCCTTCTCAGCCTCTTCGACCTTGCGCTTCTCTTCTTCGCGTCGTTTTATCTCAGCATCACGAGCCTCTCGGGCCTGCTGCAGCTTGGCCGCGTTCTTTTCTTCATACTCTTTTTGGCTCTGAAGGCTTCGCTGAAGTTGGTTTCGGATCGTGTTCCTACCCATAGTTGCTCGGGATTCCAACGAGCTCCGGGGATAAGGAGGATTCTTCGAGTTGGCGATTTTATCAAAGGCTTCGATTGCCGCCGTCAGGCCGTTCATCGCCTCTTCAACTTCGCCAGAGGTCTTCTGAGCTTCGGGAAGACTGATAGCAAGAAGGGCTATCTCGTTTTGGACAAAGGCAATGTTGAATTCAAGATGGATTTGTTCGGGGGCAACCGAACGTGCGCGCTCGGCATATTCTAAAGCAGTTTTCATAGCCACTAGGTTCTGTTCCTGCTTGCCCTTCAGAAACCAAACACGGCCGAGACATGCAAGAATCTGGGCATCTCTGGCTCTATCCTTCGAGAGTGAGATTTCATACTATTGATTGGTTAGTCAATACCGTATAAAACGAAGAATAGGGTAAGATCAGTGGAGTCCATACGTTTTCAATAGACTTGGTAAACTGCCTCAACTCTGCAAAGACGTGACCCAAGTTGAGGTACACACTCGAGTCGCGTAGAGTATCCCGAATCTTTGAAAATATCTGCACTGCTGTCGAATAGTCCTTCCGATCATCAACTAAAGCGATGGCAATACCTTGGGCAGCATATGCGTTCTTCGGGTCAAGCTGAAGAGCTTTATCGTAAAACTCAACCGCCTTCTCATAGATCTTGCGTCGTTTTTCCTTATCTTGTTCGCCGTCTCGTCTCATATCTCGGCCTGTGAGAAGATATAGATTACCCATTCCCGTCAAGGCATACCGGTCATGCTTGTCATATCCCTGCAGGGTATGCTTGTAATGCCGTTGCTCATGGTCCTCTGCGAGATTGGCTACGCGGCGCTTTGACTTGCTGAGATACCAACCGAACAGTGCCCGCACTTCCATGTTGGTTGCTTCCGCCTCATAAAGCTTCGCCATCCTTTTCGGTCCTTCGTCTGTGGGACTTTGACGGAGGGCTATGTAGGTAAGTCGGGCGTTGGCTTCAACGTAATCACTGTGTCTCTCCAGCAACCCTTCGTACACTTTCTTGGCTTCGTCTGGCATACCTGCAGCCTCATACGTACGCGCAAGGTTGTAGCTGATGGTGGTAACGTATGCATCTGTGTCGGAGGCGTCCTCTCGCTCTTGTGCCTTTACGCAGGCATTGAGAGCAGTCTGGAGCATGTTTCTCGCCAGGTCAATCTTATCAGCCTGGTACAGGAAGCAGCCAATGTTATTGAGTAGCTGAGGCGCTAGTCTTTCGCGAAGTAATTCTTTCATAGCTTCTTCACTCTCAACATCGTCCGGTCGCTCATCTTCGGGAATCTGAGCCAGTTGCATTTCTTCAACCTGATTGAGGCATTGCACACTCTTTTCCGGAGCAGTGATCTCGTACAATCTAGCAAGATAAAGCAGCACTGATTCATCTGGGGTGAGTTTTTTCTTTTCAGCTTTCCAAGATGCTCGCACAGATTCGAGCAGTGAAATTGCCTTCTTAGCTTCCGCCGACTTGTCTTCCTTTGAATTGCTGGCCGCAAACACTTCATCAGCGTATAGAGATCCAAGAAGAGCCATGGCTTCGGGATTCTTGGTCTGCTGGATTATCTTTTCTAGTCGGAACTTGGCACCGTCGAAATCTTTCCTCCTCACCTGCATCTGGACTGCACCGAACTTGGCTGGTGGGTATCCCTTGTCAGCGCCGCCTCTTGCCTGATCCGATCTGTTATAGTATTCTAGCGCCCGCTCCGGATCGCCTTCGGTGTGTTCTTTTCTAGCCAGCAGATACCAACCATCACTCGCGATGGCGTTGACATCCGTGAGCTCGATGGATTTTCGTGCAAGGGCTTCGACAGTTGGGAAATGTTTGCGGAGGAGGAAATAGCTGCCAAATGTAGCACAGGTCATTGGGTACTCTTTGTCGAGTTTGAATGCTTTTTGGGTGTACTGTGTCATGGCGATCTTGTAGAGGGTACTGAATTCCGGGTCGTTGGTCGAATGGCGCGAGCTATCATGCAAGTAATAAGCTGCCAGAAGAATATTGGCCGCCTTCGAGTCAGGGTTCAAGGTTAAAGCCCTGTTCCAAGCAACCTTTGCCTGGTCCTTGAAGTCAAGTTGCCAAAGACAGCACCCAATCCCAATTCGCGGATCCGGATCTCTCATATTTGGCATTTTGATCAGCGCTTCCTGATATCCCTCCAACGCCTCGCCGTACCGTCCAAGCATATAGTTTGCTCTCGCACGGCCCAGGATAGCCATAATATTCCGACCCCCAAACGCCTTCGAGGACTCGTCGAAGCATTTTATAGCCTGTTGCAAACTCTCAACGCGTTCCGACGTATCGACGGTACCAGGTCTCATCGGTTTCGAAGGAGGCTGCAAGGAAGCACGCAGGATAGAAAGCACACCGCGAGCAAGGAAGAGTGGAGGAAAGGCAGGATTCAATCGCGAGGCCTCGTTCAAAGTCGCCGTTGCAGCTTGCAGATAAAATTCCTTCGTCTTTGCTTCCGAGTAAAGCTGACCTTCCGGAGCAACTCGCGGAGCCTGTCGGCTCTTAATCAGGTATAACCAACAGATCCAACCTAACAAGCTTAACCTTTCCTTCGTAGCCCCATGCGCAAGTGATGCCAGACCACGGGTGAGAATTTCAATGGCATGATCAATCTGTTTCTGCTTCGCGTAGGCCAGAGCAATGATGACCCAGAAGTTCTTCGCGGCCTTTTCATTGTCCAAAAGGGTGCAGAGCTCTGTGGGATCGTCGGGGAGTTCTTGTAAGCTGATTTCGACCTCGCTGTCGAAGGTAGAGGCGGGAATGTCGATGGCGGAAGGGATGTCGGAGAATCGAGGATTTGTCAGTGCAGCAGCAGCTTTGGACACGGCGTCCTGGCCATTGCTGCCGTTGGCAAGGCCGTTCTGAAGGGGCGCCATGACGGGGCGCTTTGCGCGTGTTGTCGCACGCCGGGACGGGGGGAAACTGGATTAGGAGAGCTGGGAGAGGCTGGAAGATCTCATCGTCTGTTGTTGGGGAGTGCAGAGGATAGGTCTGTAGACGTGGGGAGTGAGAGATATTCTCTTGCTGGGGGGAGATCGAGGAGAAGCCGGAGCAACTTGAATTATCTCCAGCCTCAAGATGAAAGTTGAAGCTTTCTTTAATCGCGACTTGGCAGGTCACGTGGTTGGCGCGTTCAATAGAGGAGGACAAGGAGAAAGAATAGTGAATAGAGAAGAAATAGTGAATAGAGAAGAAATAGTGAATAGAGAAGAAATAGTGAATGGAGAAGAGAAGAATGAATAAGATAAGGAGATAATTAGGTCCGCGAGGACTCTTATTCTGAATGATGCTTTACAAGTGATCCTCCTCTCCAGCCAGCGCCCAAACAAGTTCTATGCTATCATAACACGCCTCATAGAGATGAGATGTTTGCCCCCTACCTGACCTGACAGCCCATACCTCTAAACGCCTCGACTAAAAAAACGGAATGGATGAAAAAAGAAACAAACGCTATCATGATAATGAATAGACTCCGAAAAGGAACGAGAAATAGAAATCATCGAATCATCAAACCGTCTCAACCGTAATACCTCCGAAATAGTTGGATCAGGACTGCAAGCAGAGCAGGAATCGCAAACACTCTAGAGATCTCGACCCAATAGCCAAGTCGGACCTCGCCCTCGACGTATCCATGGTTTTTGCCAGAGGTCGTTTGGATATCGGGGCTGTTAGGATCCATCTCTACCAGGTCTGCGTCCTCGAAAGGTGGGAATTTGCCCGTTTCGATGAATCCATTTAGCAGTGCATCCTTTTCAGCCCAGCGGTCGAAGAGCCAGGCTTCAAACTGTTCTTGATTGTCCAGTGGGATGTTAGCGAGGGCAAACCGTCTCCAGTAGAAGTTGACGACCCTTGGTGGGCGACACTTTAGGTATGTAGAGCGGATGGTAAAATAGCTATCAGGATAGCTCTCTTTCCTATACCAGATATTAGCACACTATGAATTTAAAGTAAGAAAAAAGGAGTTGATGCATACGGTGGACCCTCATATCCCATGGTACAGTCGTAGACATAGTCAACCGTGCCTCTTAGCTGCTGCAGACAGAAGAAGAGCCCCGTAGAGCGAGGAAGAAGCTCGTGCTTATAGGGAGGAATCCCCTGCTTCCGTCCGTACGCATCACTGACTTCTTTAGTATGCGTTGACAGGTTTGTTCCCTCGGGAAAGATGAGTAGCCACATGGGATCGAAGGCCGGGGAGCCAGGAGTAGAGTCGCCGCGTTTCAGGCTGAGCCGGTTCAGACGATGCTGCAGTCTCGGCTTATCCGCCGTCCACTTGCGGGCCATGAAGATGAAGCCGTACAGCGCCATCCCCTGTCCCACAAGAGGAATATACTTGAGTGACTCCTTGAGGATGATGTAGATGTGTCCATGCATCTGGTTCGTGTAGGTCACCCACCACAGGTACACCCAGTCGGTATAGACCTGATGGTTCGCAATCAAGACCAGCCGCTCAGGAAAGCGAGTCTGAATCCCTCCGTTCGAGGTGAGCGTAACCTGACCGAGCACACTCCTGTCACCACTGATGCGGACAGGCGTCGGGGCACTCCACTCGGTCAGGGCGGTGATGGCGAGGCCAAACGACTCCTTGGTCGTGGCCATGTATGCATTGAAGTAGTCCCTGTTGATGAAGTAGAGCGGCAGCCCGACCACCTGGGAGACCACGATGCACACGCAGCAGCAGCTGAACCATGCAACGATGAGAAAGCTGCGGGCGATCTGGGCGAGTATGCCGTAGTTTGGCGGTTCTCGCTCATAGATGTGCCTGGACGACTTCATCAGATCCGAGCCTGCGCTCTTCCTGCTGGCGTCCACCATCTTCCCGGCCAGCGATGACGTCTTTCGGTGTCTTGCTGGTAGCGTCGACATCGAGCTGTGAGTAGTAGCCTACAAGATTGTGTGTATTGGATGTTCAGGTGTCTCTGGAGTCTGGCCCAGGGCGAGCTTGAGCTTAACAAAAGCCCTGGCCAGGGAGTCCGCGAAGTTCCGATATCCAGTTGGTGGTTTTATATATCAGGGAAGAAGAAGCGCCTAGAAGGAGATGTTAAGCGACCAGGAACCACGTGTCTAGCCAGGCGTGACCGGCGTCAGTCTTTACGAGCACAAGACCAGAAGATGAAGACGAAGATGAAGAGAAAAGATGAGGTTGAAGAGAGATGAAGTAGAGAATAAAGAGAAGAGGAAGAGAAAGACGCTTCTGCCTTGACTGGACTTCTCTTCTCCTGCGCCTGCCGCCTATTCTTCTTCCACCTCTGCGGCAGGGCTCTTCCGCCTTTTTCTCTTTCTCTATCCTCTTTACTCTTTACTCACTACTCTCTATCCTCTCTATTCTCTATACTGCTCTCTCCT
>JANTQJ010000613.1:0-12672 GCA_032989685.1 Arthroderma sp. PD_2
CGTTTGCACATACTATCAATGCCAGCTTATGTCTGATGGTGACGACGTATGTGGTGTATTATTATATCCATCATCCCGGAATCGGCACAGTGTGTCAGATGCATGCTATAATCGTGTGGCTGAAGAACTGTTCTTACGCATTCACCAATCGAGATCTTCGCCATGCCGTCCTGAACCCGTCCCCGGATAACAGGCTTCCAGAAATTTACAAGTCGTGCCCATATCCGCATAATATCACGATCTCAAACCTTTCATATTTCTGGCTTGCTCCCACGCTGGTATATCAGCCGGTATACCCTCGAACAGACCGCATTCGGTGGTCGTTCGTTGCCAAAAGGGTTCTCGAGTTTGGAGGTCTGGGAGTGTTTATATGGATCATATCAGCCCAATATGCGGCTCCCGTGCTGCGTAACTCTCTGGATAAAGTTGCCATGCTCGATTGGGTGTCGATACTCGAACGAATCATGAAACTCTCCACCATCTCGCTGATCATCTGGCTCGCCGGCTTTTTCGCACTGTTCCAATCCTTCCTGAACGCTCTAGCGGAAGTGATGCGCTTTGGGGACCGAGAGTTCTACCACGAATGGTGGAATAGCCCTAGTGTCGGCGCTTATTGGAGATCATGGAACAGGCCCGTCTACCATTTTATGAAACGACACATCTTCTCTCCCCTTATCGGTCGTGGTTGGAGCCCGTTTGCCGCCAGTTTGGTCGTCTTCACCTTTTCGGCAGTTTTGCATGAAGTTCTCGTGGGCATCCCGACACATAACATCATCGGTATATATTACTTTTCATTCTGTTACTGATTCGAACGTAATACTGACCTCTCGGAATAGGTGTTGCTTTTGCCGGGATGATGCTACAACTCCCGCTGATAGCTGCAACTGTACCGCTGGAGAAGATGAAGGGCCAGACAGGAAAGATAATAGGCAATTCTATCTTCTGGCTCAGTTTCTGCCTTGTCGGACAGCCGCTGGGTGCGTTGTTGTATTTCTTCGCCTGGCAGGCCAAGTACGGCAGTGTGAGCAAACGCGGCCTGACTCCAGGATGAAACAAGTCGCGTTCCTCGTTGATTTCTATAAGTAGCTATTATTCGATGTAGCGAAGGCCACGACTCGCAGTTATATATATTTCTATTCTCTAGTCTTCCCATCCAATCGCTGTTCCTGCAGCGGAGTAAAATGCCGAAAAAGTAGCTTTCCTCGCGCTCGTATATCATGTCCGCGAGTTCGTCCGTGAAGAAGATCCACGATCCCCCCTGACGGCCGAAATCTACCTGGTCGGTTGGTTTGAAGCCCCGGAGCCCGAGTCGATCTTGGAGCTCGAAGCTTCCACCGCGTACAAGGCTGGTTGCCTGGGGGGAAAGGGAGATTAGTTGGCAATATATAAAGACTCTTGGTCGTAGTTTGTTGGTTAATTCCATCCTTCTCTCAGCATCACACGTCATTCATAGTTAACAACTTTCCTTACAGCACTTCGACCAGCACATCAACTTCTACTTCTACTTCAGTCAATTGAACTACCGCAAAGATGATGATCCCAGTCCCAGATGGTTACGGGTAAGCTTGTCAAGGCGGGATAGGTGAAGTAGACCAACTAACTCCGCCAGCAACATCATCGCCGTCGCTCTCGGCGCCATCCCAGTCCTAGGCTTCGTCCACGGCGCCATCACCGGCCTCAAGCGCAAGGCTGCCGGCATCCCATACCCTCACAGCTACGCTACCGTCGAACAATGCAAAGCCGACGTAAGTCTATCCCCAGGCGTCGTGGAGATGCTTTGCTAACGTATCACAGCCCAAAGCCGACGCCTTCAACTGTGCTCAGCGCGCCCACACCAACTTCCTCGAGAACGCCCCCCAGACGATGCTATTCACTCTTGTCGCCGGTCTTAAATACCCTGCCGCCACCACCTTGATCGGAACCACCTGGGTCGTTATGAGATGCCTCTTCCTGTACGGATACGTGTACTCTGGCCAGCCTGATGGTGCCGGACGCAAGTACGGAGGAGCCTTCTGGTTCGCTCAGATGACTCTTTGGGGTATGGCTGTTTTCGGTGTCGCGAAGCCATTGATGCAGTCTCCTGCTTCTCCCTTTTGAGCGGCAGGGCGAGATGTATGATATTCTTTACGTTTTAATATTATGATATTTTGGAATCTACCAGATACCGTGTGAAATGCATAGCTTGATAATGGCGAAGGGATGGGTGGTCTCCTGGCTTATTTTTTGGGACTAGAACTACTTTCCAACACGCTTCAGATACGCATCCCAGCCAGCCTGTTGATACCTCTTGATAGCATCGACAGGGTCTGGAGCAGCATATATCCCTCTCCCCGAGATGATAAAGTCCGCTCCTCTCCCTATCGCCGACTCGGGCGTCTGATACTGCTGACCCAACTGATCACCCTTCGACGCAAGGTTCACGCCGGTAGTAAACAGGACAAAATCCTCCTCTTCCGCGCTTGCAACCTCGGGCGTCTCAACATCACCCAACGACCTCGTAGCGACGAAACCCATGACAAACCCCATATGTTTCCGTGCTAGCTCGACCGATAGTCTCGTATATTCCCCCGTAGCCAGTGACCCCTTGGACGTCATCTCAGCTAATATAAGCAGCCCCCTCTCGCCAGATGGGTATGGGAAATCACTCGACGAGGCAGCCTGGGCCAGAGCATCGACGATGCCCGACCCGGCCAAAACAGCACAATTGACTATATGCGCCCACTCGGATATCCTCAGCGTGCCGCCATGGTACTGTTTCTGCACCGTGTTGCCGATATCGACGAATTTCCGATCTTCAAAGAGGAGGAAGTTGTGTTTCTGTGCGGCTATCTTGAGGCCGGAGATGGTCTCTTGGGAGAAATCGCATATTATGTCGATATGTGTTTTTAGCACAACCATGTACGGACCGAGGCCTAAACTGGTTATGAAGCCGCCAATGGTTTAGCGAGGTGCGTGCAATGGCGAGAAAAGGTCTTTATGGGATGAGAGACGTACGCTCGGCCAGGTCGAGGAGCTCCTTGGTGGTGGTGACATCTGCTGAGACGACGACGTTGGACTGTTTCTGGACTGCGATTTCGAATAGTCGGCGGGCGAGAGGGTTGGGATGCGCCTTTGCACGGTCGCCGTATGATGACTGAGATCGAGACGCCATCGTGACTGCGCGAGGAAGAGAGAAAGAAATCTATGCAGAGTTGAGTCTCTTCAGTCAATTTTCACCCACCTCGACCACTTCTTCACCCCGCGGCCTATGACGTATCTTGGTCCAGCCCTGATGAAGTTTCTCGGCCTTCCATCCCTACAACAAAATGGCCTTGTGGTCTAGTGGTATGATTCTCGCTTTGGGATTCCAAGGTTGCGAGAGGCCCCGCGTTCGAGTCGCGGCAGGGCCCCATTTCTTTTTTTCTTTTTCTTCTTCTTTTCTTTTTTTTTATTCTTCTCTGTTATTCTTTCTTTTGCTATTCTTTTTTTATTCTTTATATAAATAACTTGGTCGACCGTTGGGCAGGTGATGGCGGCGGCAAGAGGCTTCAGATGATTTGGCTACGGCACATCCAACCATGTATAAAACACCTACATGAGGCACAGATCCCTACAGCTCATAGCCATGCAGTTCATGCGTTCATAATTCCATGCGTTCATGCGTTGATGCGGTTCAACAGCTCATACGGTTCATGTTTCATGCAACTCATGTACTCCGTACGGCGTAGTTCATGCAACAAGGCTATGGCCTCCCTCTATATCTTCATGGCGGGATACAACATAAGGACACTCACGTCCTTTCCGGAGGACATCTATCGAATGATACATATCGAATAATACCCCCACAGATGATACATCACAACCCCCGATGGCAACTCCCGACAGCCGCCAAAGTGCGCGAGAGCTCGTTCACCAGATTGCAGGTCAACATGGCGACGGACGCACACTCGAAGATGCATACACGACAAAAGATGAAATAGCCCGTTATGTCTTTGAGCTTCTCCAGAATGCGGATGATTACGGCTACACCAAGGCCAAGGAGGCAGGAGTCGTAGCCTTTGTCTCGTTTCGCGTATACCCTCGTCTGATAGTGATGGAGTGTAACGAGGATGGAACCACCAGCGAAGACCTCGCAACCATCTGTTCTATTGGAAAAAGTTACAAAGTTGGGCAGCAGGATCATATTGCAGAAAAGGGCATCGGCTTCAAATCCGTTTTCATGGCTGCTTGGAAAGTTCATATTCAATCTGGCCACTTCTCCCTCTCCTTCACCCATAGGAAAGACGATTCGGGCATGGGAGTGATATCTCCTGTGTGGCAAGAGCACGCCGAAGACGGATTAGACGAGACTCCTACGAGGATCACACTACACTTACACGACAGCGGGGATCCAGCCATGCTCGCAGAGTGGAATGAGAGGACCCAGGCCCAGTTCTCGGAAATCCAAGAGACGTTCCTCTTATTCATGAAGAATATCGGACAAGTTCATATTGTGCTATTCGACGAACAAGGCCAATCAATGTCATCTACGACGTATGAGGCTAAGGACTTAGGGGAAAGCTTCACTGCAATTACCAAGACCCAAGTCAGCCATAGTATCAGGCAAGAAGATACCAAATACTTTCATGTCATAAAGCAGAGGGGAATAGGCGTTGCCAAACATGAGAACAGGGTATATTCGGAAGAAGAGGAAGTGACTCGAGCTTACTCAAATACCGAAGTCGTGCTCGCTTTCCCTGTCACAAAAGATTCAGTCCCAATCATTGACAATCAGGGATTATCTTGTTTCTTACCCATGCGAAAGCTGGGTTTCAGCTTCATAATACAAGCTGATTTTGACACCAATGCTAAGAGACAAGATATTGTGACGGACTCGTTACGCAACAATGACCTCCTGGAGGTGATATCTGGTGCCTTTGAGAATGCAATCTATCATTGTTTCTGCGAGCATGATACCTTGAAATATCAGTGGATGAGATATTTACCGGACACAAGAAATCAAAATTGGGATCCATTCTGGCTCACCTTGGTCGAAAAGATTGAGGACCGAGTGAGCAACAGGCCTGTCATTTTCGGCCAAACGAGCCTAGAACTATGTTTAATGAAGAGTCTTTATCGAATCGACAGTACCCTTCTAGATGAGGATGGAATGCCATTGTTCGACGATGACACCGAGCAGATTATTTCGCAGAAATACAGTCAGAATGACCTTGATATACTGAGCAGCTACGGACTCAAGGATGCAGGGGTTGAACGAATTATCGGATGGGTTACAAACGATCTCAAAGCTGGGCAAGGTTCACGACTCAAGTCCCATGAATCAACTGATGATTGGCACACAAGAGTAGCAAAGCTTTTATGTTCTTTATTCAACCACGGCGACATTAATTTAGCAGTGCTGAAATCTCTGGATCTTGTGCCGCTTGAAAATGGGACTTGGGCCTCTACTTCTTCTAAGGCTATATTCTTCTCGAGTACGACCAATTTGGAGATACCCTCGGATGTCAAGATTAACTTAGTCTCAAAAGACGTCGTAAACTTGGACAGGCTAGAGCTATTTAAGCGTCTAGGAGTGAAAATAGCATCTCGCAAGTATGTTCGAAGAAAAATTCTACAAAAATATCGCGACATTGAAGCCGGAATCAAAAGAGGCCGTATTGATTTGGCAGGTTCAAAGAAGCATTTGATGTTCCTCTACTGCACAGAGTTCCCAGATGGCGACGGTGAAGACCTTTACTCCTCATTATTCATCTGGGATGAGAACGCAGTAATGTGCCAACCTAAAACGACCTACATATACATTTCCAACGATGACAGCTATGGACCTAGAGAACTACTCCGGGAGACTAATCCTGGGGATGGCCCGGGAGAAGGTGCCCCAGGCCGGACAGCCTACTTCGTCAATGAAGAATATTTTGTCGATGGTCCGTCGACAAGTTATACTCAAAAGCTTACATGGCTAGAATGGTTCTACAAAAAGCTAGGTGTTGATCGATATATCAGTTTAGGCCAATATGACGGCTTAACACCTGAAGGGAAGTACCTACAAAAGCACAGGCCAGAAAAATTCCTCGGTGCTCTTCACGCATGGTATACAATATCAGGCAAGATCTCAGAGGAATGCGTTCGCAAACTTAAGGAGACGTATGTTCTCTGTAGGGGAAATCGACTAGTAGTGCTACGATATGCATACTTTCCTACCATAGAGTTGGAACGACTAGTTGAGCGATATGTTGAGCCGCATGTATTCTTCCCTTGGCTTTGGCTTGATGAGGAGATAGATTATCAGTCTCCTGCATGGAACCGCCTATTAGCGAAGCTTGGTATGACTCTCGTAAACGACGTTGATCTGGCTCTAAGCATGCTGGGCCACTCCATCGATTATTTCCCACTCACAGATAGTTCACGTGCGAGAGCCAGCCTGTTCAATCTATACCACTACATTCAGGAAAAATATCAGGAGAGCAGCGATAAGCTAGAGGCGCAAGAGCAAATTAGGTATGCAACTGTGAAGCTTCTTTCTTATATTCCATTCCTACTTTTCTATATATACTTACCAAATCAGGAACTACTTCGAAGAAAAATGCATTTATATCCCAATCTCTTCTACGGACTACACCTGGGCAACCCTGGAGGAATGTGTATGGGGTGCACCTCAGAAACTGCATACAGCATTCTCCTTACAGCGACTCTACGAGCCATATCTTCAGCTGGATGGTGCTGATAGTTCCGTCTCTTATTTCTTCAGAACTATTCTCGAGGTACCAGATGCTGGTTCGCCAGTCTACCTTAACGAGTTACGTTGGTATAAAGACCATGATAGCGTGGATTTTAACGCCATCAAAAAAATTTATACAGCCTTGGATGACTTGCGTAAGTCAAATGCCAAAGGCTTAAAAAGAATACGGTAAGTGCTTAGCATCCATGAGATAGATGTGGGACAATTCATGCAATATTGATTGCCCAAAATTTTAGGGAAGAATTCGAGGAGTGTAAGCGCATATACTTCCCAGCATGTGACGGGCCATCATGGCACAATATTTCAGAATGCGTATGGTCTAGTGCCGCAAAGCTTAGGGGGCGAATCCAGTTAAATGAATGTTACGGAGACTTTCAGGAATTCTTCGTCAACTTCCTCGGCGTAAAGCCAGTGGATTTGAATATGGCTATCGACGAATTAAGAGAGGCATCTCGCCAACGGCCTGTCGCGAACGACGCGGTCAAAGCCTCTATTTGGGCTGTAAATTTACTACTTGCAGCCGAGATGGAACATCCAGATCCAATTGATATACTGAAATACAGCGAGTTTCGATTGTTCCCGGTCAAATTCCCCAATGGGGCAGTTATCTGCTGTTCAACAGCTACTAACTTCTTTATTCCCGATCGCGAGACATTAATCCAATCGTTCAAACGAAAGGTGAATATTCTCGACTTCACGCTGGAAGAGGTTGTTCTGCTCCAGCCCTTCCTTCAATGGACGGGCGTTGATAGACGTAACATCTCTCTCTGTGTAAGGGAGATCAATAGATTCCAAGGCGGAGACGCCATATTGATCACAAACCCAGATCGACAGATTCGAAAACGCGCACATGCTCTGCTAAGGTTAGTACCGCTTACACCAATTTCATAATCAGGACATAGTTACTCATTAGGTCACTTTCAGAATTGCTTCTCACTTCGACAATCCTCGTTCAAGAAGTCGGCAAGATCTGACGTCTCTCTACGAAACATTGAGAAATACCGACATATATGCTACAGATGGTATAGTGTCCCTCTTGCAACTGTCACAAGATGGCAAGGACCATGAAGTCGAAGGCAAGAGAACAACACTAGTCATAGACAGGGATGGATCCTCTCTAAAGATTTACATTCCGCGCAACGAAGATGACCAATTATACACGTTCACCAACTTACTTGCGCGAAAGCTCTTCATGTGGATGATGGATGGTGAATCTCCACGTTTATCCGAGGGGTCTAACAACGATGGTATCAATGCAGTGAGAGACATTTTGCTGGCTCCATACTCAAGACTAGACACGGCTCTGGATGACAACGGCATTGCTACCATTGACATTTCGAATCAAGATGAAGAAATCTTTGCCCATGATAAAATTACTGGGACACTTCCTGATACTATCGTGGACGCAACACGCATGGACCTCGAAAGTTCAAGTGACAGCGAGCTAGAGGCTATTTTGACACCTAGCTCATCTGTAGGCAGTTCGCGACTAAGCGTCGACACCGTCACTGCCTCCAGCCTTTACGGTTCATCCCTTACTCAATGATGATCTCGGCCTTACTCAATTGGATCCTATTCTTTGCCGGGACAACTTACGACGACTCATCAGCGCCGACACTAGTTGCGGCACTCGACTCACAGTACATAGACCTATTGCCGGGTAATAACCACGGCGAGAAACACGCCTTATCCAACCATGGTTCACGATATACCTCTTATCGACTAGTCAAGAAAGTAGTGACAATTCCCGTCTACGTTGTGATAGCAAGATTGAGAAGGATTACAAAATCGGGGCAGCTGGTGAGCTCTACGTAAGTTTTCATCCTTTCCTATATTTAAGAGCCTAGTACCGTAAAACATCCCACGGCTAATAATACCACAAAGGTTTTCGAAATATTGTTTGGCTTAGGTCGACCTTGTGGCCCCCTAGCTACCTAACTCTTCTGGAAAAAATTGCAAAGTGATGTTCGACGATACGTTGGCGTCCATCTAAAATACGCTGACCTATAGTCTTGGGACGGAGCTGATACCTTTGATATTATATACTCCGATACTTCTGAGACGATATTGCACTACACATATATATATGGACATGGAGAGACTGAGAATTGGTGAAAGGTTGCTATTTACGCCTGAAAATTGGTCAGCTAGGCCGGCACGTATATAGCTCCATTATAGCTGTTGGAAATGCTACCAATACTGGAAGAGCGAACAAAATAATACTGAATATATAAGTAGTGGTCATGGATACTTTACATTGTCTATCTACTTTTGGTCTCTCATCATCTCGGCCCAAGGTCGCAGCCTCGTCACTGGCCCCTTATATATATGCCTCGCAAAGAAGGCATAATACACCAGCGATACGATGACCACCCCTCCAAGGATCAGACAGCTCCAGTTCATCGTCTCTGCGGTGACATGGTTATGGAGTGGGAAAAATGAGAATACCCATGCAACAACAAGAAAGACAAGAGAGACTGTCTCCATAGTACTGCTCCATTTTCCCATATTCCATCGAGCAGGCGGGAGTTGCTGGCCACGCCACCTTCTCAGACGAACAGAGCCAATGGAGATGATGTACGATGTAAGAAGACATCCGACTCCGAGTGAAAGTATGGCGTTGAATGCTGTGGATGAGCCGATGTTGATGAGAGCAAGGAGTATAACGATACCAAAGCTGATACAGAGAGCATTCAGGGGGACAATGAACCGTGAGTCAACCTGCGTGTTGAGAAGTTAGGTATCACGGCTCTTCCCCTTTGTCGTTGGAAAGACGTACCTTGGAGATGAAGCTTGAGAAGGGCAGTCCCCCGTCGCGAGCAAAGGCGTACATCTGTCGAGATGTTGTGGCCACATTACTGATGGCAGAGCAGCCTTGAAGAAGGATGATGAGCACAGTCATACCGGTAGCCGCTGGTACTGAACCAGTAGCGTCAAGGAACACCTGGACAAATGGTAGACCAGTGGAAGTGCTCAAGAGTGTACGGGCATCGTTAACGCAGGACGCATAGGTGATGAGCACGACCAGACCAGCTCCTCCGTTAATTACCAACGTCCAGATCATTGCCCTAGGCAAGACTATTGAGGCATCTTTAATCTCCTCCGCTATCAACCCCATGTTAGTGCACGTCGAACATGATATTCAAGGATAACATGCAGTATACTCACCCATATGAACAGCGGAATCAGGGCCTAGGTTGTCGCCAGTCAATATATATTCTTTAAGAATATATAGCACAGATTAGACTCACCTATAAGTGCATAAATCGGACCAACCATTCCAACCAGACATGCAAGTCCCTTATTGCCCCAGTCACCATTATCCTCGATTGTGCTAAATACATGGGAAGCTGGCTTCGTCGGAGCCGTGACCCATAGTGTAATGAGTATACCGAAGAATCCAAAACAATGGATAACTAACATGATACCCTCAATCATGGGCAGCTTCTGGGCAAAGAAACTGTTGAATATCATAGCTGTGAGAGCTATTGCGATAACAAGCAGTGTTACATGCCACTGCTGCGCATTATATGTTTCCGGATAATTGATGTGGATAATTCCAATTATCATGTTGGCAACTGTGTACGAGGCACCAGCGATTCCGGTATGCCAGCCTAAAACACATACCCAGCCTGTCAAGTAGCTGAGGAACTGCTGGTATTCTGCTGGTGCAAATTCTGAGACCCAGTGGTATTGGCCGCCTGCGCTTGGAGCCCTGAAATGACCATTATTAGGGGCGATACACCTCTGTATTGATCGAAAGAGAGCACCCACATTGAAGCCATCTCTGCCATTGTAGGAATGACGAAACAGAACCCGATAAGTACGCCGATATAAGAGTATATCATGCCGCCAACTCCTCCGTTGGTTAAGCCATTGTTGCTCCCGCTAGATTGCCGTTCAGTCAATTTGTGATATTTTGAACACTATCCCCGTTCAAAGGTACAACTGACTTACAACATGACAGCTTCCCAGGTACACATAAGTACAGCTGCAAACCCCAGAACGGAGAGGAAGCGGAAATTTCGCTAGTAATAATATCACTACAAGTCAGCTAATTGCGTCCATACTGCTTTCGCCGGGCCAATGAGACTCACGTTCAATTCCTGAACTCGTCCAATGCGCCACATATCGTGTCCATCATGAGCTGTTCCTCCTTTCCTCTCGCCCACATCGGAAATATCATCGCCGATATCGCCTTGAGCCATTACGGGGTCTGGCACTTTGGCCCTTGACGTGAGATTTTCTGCCATGGTGATGGAGGGGCCTTTGAATAAATTGATAGATTAGAGATGAAGTTGCACAAAGAGCAGCGGGGAGACCCGCTACTTATACATTATTAGAAAGCCCGAAAGATGCCTGCAGGAAACGAAAAATAGCTAAGACACCGTGACAGGGAGGCTCGTAGTCAACGGCGTGGGCTAGCCAGTGGAGTGGCATTCGGTCGATGCATTAAGACGGGTTTAGTTCTTGCTTGCCTGTACAAGGATAGCCGGCTAGTTGCAGGTAGTTGTCCATACTTGTACTCCGTAATCACACATTGAATGAAGATGGGCGCTCCGAGGACTAGGTTAGGGATGCTTTTATGCGTCTCCTGCTTGTATAGACTAGGATTCATGCAGCTAATATATGCAGTGGCTCCGAGCTGCAGTACTAGGGTGCAGGGGTAAAATGCCCCTTTTGAAGTTATTATTCTGTTGCGAGGTGAGGGATAGTACTATCGAATATAAAATTCATTAATCCTTTCAGAGATATACTTCTGCCATGGAATTATTCCATCCAGCCTTTTTGAAAGTAGCCGCTCCTCCCCAATGTGGTGTCGAAGACCCTCTTCGTATAATATTAGGAGGATTATGCATGGAGACTGGTAGCATTGGATCCTTTCACCTGGAAAGGAGGTGAAAGGAGTGATGCACAATCCAGCAATTCATAATGAGGAATAACAATTTGATGTAGATTCCCAGGCCATAATTTCAAAAATTGGGGCCACGTCGAAATAGCACCTTTCATCAAGTATGTGCTAGTATAATGGGCAGCTCTGGATACCGTATACTCTGATGTTCATTGAAAAGTTGATAAGGCACATATATCTTCGACAGCCTAGAGTGGACACTGGCCATAGTATATGGATTCAACTCAATTACAGCCTTTGGAAATTCTTCATCCCAAGCAGCCATATTTCATGTATTGGATGTCAGCTTGTCCCTGTGCTTAATATCTTCCCTATCTCCTTCTGCTCACTCCGGTAGACCAGGATATTTAGTCAAGGGGTATTAATCTCCAAAGAAATATATTTTGAATCGCAGTTCTGCCTCGCCAGAACAGTCTGTAGGTGAATTATGCGGTCCTGAGATGAATTCCCCAAAGCCGATCAACCAGCCAACGTACTGGAAATTGAGATGGTGAGATGCTTTGTGGCAAATAGAGATACCAGTCATTTTCGTCAATCACGGTCATGCAACGTGACAGCGCAGTGCATTCGTAGTACTCAGGATAAAAGCCACCATACTCCCAGTCAATAATACCGCTAACCACATAGCGGTCATTGTTATCAGGATCCCGTTTTACCATGATATTATCAGTCCTGAAATCACCATGGGAAAATACAGATCCGTGCTTCGAGGTGGAGCGGTCATAATTTAGAAGAGAGCGAAGGAATTTGACGTATGTGGTACTGCCATAGTGACGGGGAGAGAACTGTAAGCTGCTAAATTCCGCAGCCGTGGTGATGTCTTTGAAGGTCGAGCATTCATCAACGCGAAGGTCTTTGACTCCCTCCCCGCAGACTCCGCCGAGGGGATGGCCGTCGTCCTGTCGAAGAGTCCTGAGTCGGCGGAAGATGTCATCGAGCTGGCGTTGAATCGACATCTTATCCTCGTGTGTAAGATTGGGCCACGCCTGGGCTAGGGTCATCTCTGGAACATATGTCATGAATACGACACGAAAGGGGCCGA
>JANTQJ010000614.1:0-12672 GCA_032989685.1 Arthroderma sp. PD_2
CCTGTGATGGGTGGGCTCACGGTCGCATTCCAGCATGCAGTAATCCAATATTACTGACGCTATTTAGGCGATTTTTCAAGGCCGCAAATGCCGAGCTCTGCGGGAGCAGCATAAGAAGGCCGTAAAGGCATTTGTATAAATATGGGTATTTATCGGGCTCGAGAAGTTGTAGGCGGAGGTCTTCGCAAGAAACGGGCATATGTTAGTGATATATTTACTTCTGTCGCCCAGGGGAGTTTCTTACAGGTAAATACTGGCGATTCTAATAGCTGGACCAGTTTATCAATTTGGATTAACATATTAACCGTCATTTCTAACTCAGCGCTGGATGATGGTAGGGTTAGTGAGTGAGCATATACCAAACCAGTTATTCGGCCACTTACAATATTTGAAGGAGATGGTAGGCCTGTTCATAGGCCTGGGCTAGTAAACACAAGGAAAATGTTGCCACAGAGTTGTGGCACCATGATCTAAAAAGGGCAACAAAGAACATTTGGCCATCCTATACGAGTTACCAAGTGCAGCACAAGATATTAGCTGATAAGAGGCTTACCTTGGATTCTAAATTTCTCAGCCTCTTCCTGAGGTCGGCAAGTTCGGGGGCGGTAATGAGATTGTTATTAAGATTCTGTACCATGATACTGGCAAATTCGATATCCTGCTATAATGTCAGAATTCAAAGCGCCTCTAAACCAATACACCGCATTCCTTACCTCTTCCTTTTCAAGGCAATCTGCTAATGTTCGATATATTCGTTCTGGGCTGAGGTTCATGCAAAGCTGCCGGATAATAAGATTACCACGGCCTTCAAGGAGCTTCCTATCCGTCGAAAAGAGCTGGAGTAGGTCAACCATAAACGAAGAAAAATAGCTATCTTCACTATTTCGGGATATCTGGGATAGAAGTTGGAGATCTCGAGTGACGACAGCCTCTGCCGGGTCGGAAAGAGTCTTGAGCAGCGCGGGAAATGTTCCATCATGGAAAGCAAGGACCTTGCGTGGTGCTTTGCGATGAAGCATGATGAGCCATGCTAGTGCTGCAACTCTGGTGGCTTCGTTCTCGTTCAGAAACTGGAGCGTTAGAGCATTGACGGCAGCTGCATAATCTAGATCCGACGTTTGTTCTGACGTTTGAGAAGCTACTAGTGCTGGTGATGGCTCAGTCCTGGACTCGGGCCGGGATGGTTGTTTGCGA
Source organism: Arthroderma sp. PD_2 (assembly GCA_032989685.1). NCBI lineage: Eukaryota > Fungi > Ascomycota > Eurotiomycetes > Onygenales > Arthrodermataceae > Arthroderma > Arthroderma sp. PD_2. The sequence continues at coordinate 1,195 of JANTQJ010000614.1, forward strand.
GCATCGCTGGACGCAACCGACGCCTGCCTTGTAATGGGGGTAGGTGTTCGGCGGTCGTCCGCTTCTTTGTTATTGGTATGAGTAGCTGCCTGGGGAGGGGATACTCGGGGTGTCTCGTTTTGAGGAGCATCATCCGAGAGAGAGACGATATACTGCATAAGCGACGTATTGGCGCGATTGGCTGCCTGGCGTACCTCGTCCGAACCGCTCGATAAAGTTGGCAGAACCTGTGAGAGCAGTCGTGGGACAAATTGCAATATATCTGCGGGGCTTATTTCGAAAAAGCTGTCGATCCAGCGGAGTGCTGTTAACTGGATTTCATCCTCTGTAACATTTATCAGCCTGAGTAACGAATTTCAAGTAGCAGTTATACCAGTATGCACATACCCGAGTTAGTATCAACAAAATTGACCAAAATCTCCAGTATCTTCGAGTGGTCAACGTGGACGTCTTGGCCAGGGACCCAATCACCATAAGGATTGTTAAGCTGCTCCTCGTTTGCTGTCGCAGACTCAGAGTCTGCTATGGCGTTATCGCTCACGGCAGCATTCGCGGCGCTCAGGTCAGAGTCAACACTCTTACTATCGCTCACTGACACCTTTGATTGTCCACTCTCATGGTCACGCCGGCTTTCTGCAATGCCCTTCTTGACCCTCGCAATCCGCTTTATCTCACTAAGGAATCTTTCTAAAAGCACTTGGGTTGCGGTGTGCACGTCGCGATTTGTATCACTTAGAAATTTGAACAACCCTCCTAAAAACGCGGGTAGGTAGGTGACTAGCTCGAGGTCCGGTATTGTGTCCAACAAGGTAAGCCACGAGACTAGGAAATTCCGGGCAAATGGATTCTGGACATAAATTCGATCCTGGAGTAGAGGGATGAACTTTGCGAGTGAGAACGCTGTCGGAATATCTTCGAGCTCGTCCACATCTTTTCCATCCTCTCCGTCTGATATCTCCGGGCGAGAGGCCTCTAATGCAGAAACGTAGGAAGCTGCAGACTCGGAAACGATGTCTTTGATTAAACGATCAAGCAGTTCTGCACCATTCTTTACCGACAGCTCTGAATCCGATGCTAGCTATACATTGAAACGGTTAGCAAGCTGACGGTAGAGTGACGGATAGATATGTGATTCCAACCTTGCATAGAGCATCGAAGATATCGTTGAAGTAGAGCAGTATTTCCCCCTTGGCCACCTTTGCAATATTATACATGCTCTCACAGGCATAATATCTCACCCGTGCGTCTTGACCGGTAAAGCAAGCCAACACTGGAGGCACAATATCACTTAGGAACGGCGCAACCTCGTCCTAATTCCCTCAGGTCATTAGTCTTTCCATTTACCTCTTAGAACCGCCCATCTAGGGAGAACTCACAGATCCCAGAGCAATAGCAGCAGCCGCTAGGCCTATCAAGCCCCCATTTCTAGCATGGGGCTGGTGCACGGCATAGGCGTATTCATGGCAAAGCTGGTCGATTATGCCTTTGATTTTCGCATGGTCGCCTCTCGCTGTAGCTTCTCTAATAGCTTTCTCAAGCCTGGTAAGAAGATACCCAGTCAGTTTATCGTTATCCTTCGTTATGTCGACGACCGGGATGGGCCAAATGCCTACTCTAAAGCACCCTGTTTCCTCTTATCGTAAAGCTTATCGTTCAACAATCGTTGGATCGACGGATCCATGTATATCGTCGCCATGGTGGTACGTATGTAGGAGATGGGTTAATTAGATCTGAGAGAAGAATCTGCTCGCATGCTGCTGTCGATTCATTGCGGATTGGCGTTGATGGTTTGAGGGCGGAGGGGAGAGAGCAGCCAATTGCTGTATTTGTACGTAACTTGGCTGCGGCGGTGAATCGGGAGCAAGTGAAAGAGGGCTCGGCCTGTCAACGCTGGTAGGTAGAGATCGTATATTATCGGCTATCGAGCAGTCTGACTGTATCGACCTGATGTGAAGCTCTTGAGCAGCTGGACAGTTGGGCAGTTGGGGCCCCTGATGGTTTTGTGTAGTAGAGAATAGAATCTGAGGTGTGCTGTCGGCATCTGCAAGACACTAGTTAATGACGACATCCCAGGCCTTACAATATCTAGCCAAGTATTAAAGGAGAGCTGCTATAAACAACAATCTTTAGCAATGATATCCCAGACTCAATAAGTTCTTTATTCTATGTTCATTCTTTATTACATCAATCATGTGGTATATTAAAACCATCTCGACCCTTGCTCTCGGAATATAAAGAAAAACGACTAGGGCTCCTGACCGCTAACTGATAACAACTGGATATATACTCCCAACTAATGGCTGATATACTGGAAGACAGAGCTGACATCTTGCTCCGTCGTTTCCTGCCTTAATAGCAAGTCTTGAATCTTACCCATGGGACTCTTCTCGCCCTTATTGACAAAATGATTCCAAGAACTGGTATCCCCATAGAGCATCGCAGGTGCTTTGATATGCTGTGTCCCGTCTGGCCTGCAACGCTTACACTTGAAGGTATCGTGTGTATCGCTGGTTGTGTCTGGTTTGAACTGGAACAGCTCCCTTAGCGAGTCAAGACTGAAATGCCGCTCGACATCCTCTGCCGAATCAACCACACACGAGGAGAGTGACTGTTTATGCGATTGACGCTGGAAGATCTTTTCTTCGATTGTTCCCGTGGCGATGAAGCGGTAGACGAAACAGTCCTTAGACTGGCCATCACGCCATACTCGGGCCAATGCCTGCTGGTCTGCAGCTGGGTTCCAATCGGGGTCAAACAAGACTAGGCGATTTGCGCCGACCAAGTTGATACCGCAACCACCTGCTTTGCTGGACAGGAGGAAGACGAACTCTTCCCCATTCGGGTCGTTGAACCGATCGACTAGCTTTGAGCGTTTCTTGACACCCATCGTCCCGTCGAGGCGTAAACAGCCATACGCGCGCGATCGACAAAGGCGTTCAAAAAGGTCCAATGTTTGCGTGTAGTTGCTAATCAAAACAATTTTGTCATTGGTGTCCTGTCGGATACGGGCAAGCATGCGATCCAAGACCATCATTTTGCCCGAATACCAAGATTTAACCTCTCGGTCTCCCCTGCGGCCATGGGATTGGACCATATCTTCGGGGAAATATTGCTCGCAACCAGGTAGATCTTCAGAGAGCTTGAGGAGGTCTGGGTGATTGCAGAGCTTTTTTAAGATGCCGATTGCCTTTAAGGGCTGGCTGCCTTTGCCACGGAGGAGGCTCTTGATTTCGGGACTTTGGATGAAGTGGTTGTATAGGTCAAGTTGGAAGGGGGCGAGGTTGCAGAAGACGACATGCTCATATTTGACAGGGAGGTATTTAGAGAGGATGTCGTTGCTCCGCCTAATAATGAACTTGTTTACTAGGTTGAGAAGCTCGGCAAGACGCTCGTTGCCTTTCTTATGCTGTTCGTCTGTTCCGTCTGCATCACGGCCGCGGAGAATGGGGATTTCATACTTCTTATGGAATTCACTGCGTGATCCAAGGATCCCGGGGTTGGCAAAGTCCAGGAGACTGAAATACTCAGACAGATCATTTTGGATAGGTGTTCCGGAAAGAATAACGCGTTTCTGGACATTGAGGCGGTTTAGCGCTACGTAAGTTTGGCTGTCTGCGTTTTTAAGACGGTGACCTTCGTCGCAGAGAAGTAGTCCGATGTGCGTATCCCGAAGTTCGTCTGTGTTCATCCGTAGTGTTTCGTAGGACACAATCAAGACTGGTCGAACGACAGAACGGCCGGAGGCAATGGCCCATTGCCGCAGCTGAGATATCAGCTCTGTCTTCGATGCTTTGCCATCGATCACGAAAGGGTTTATGGCGTCCTTTCCCAGCCATTTAACTAGAACCATCAATACACTGTGTATATATAAGTAAACCACTTTTCAACATACCTAGTTCGTTCGCCCAGTTTCCTACTAGAGTCGCAGGACATGCAATGACACACTTTTGGACTGTCGATTTACCCGCCTCGGGTGATTGCTTAAGTAAAGTCCACATCAACGTGATGCATTGCAGCTATGAACATCAGCTGAGCTCGACAAGTAAGTATGATTGAAACGTACCGTCTTTCCCAGCCCCATACCATCAGCCATAATGCAGCCACTGGCATTCTTATCGACCAGTCCAGTAGTACAGCGATATAGAAACTACGAGTGTTAGTCAACATCAAACTACTTGCATGAGATAAACACACCTTGACACCCTCGACCTGATGCGGTCTCAATATTTTTGAAAGTCTTGGGTCAATGACCACAGGCACTCTCGGCCTCTCGTCGACATTCTTCTTGATACCCAATATCTCTGCCAAACTCTTATGCATCAGTGGCTGGTCTAGCACTTTCTTCTCCTCTTCTACCCCATCCGTATCTCCGTTGACCTTTTTATGCTCCTCTTTAGGATCCGGTTTATCGTCAATAGTCGGGTCATAGAGGACAATTGCAAACTCGCCGCTTGGGTCATGTAGTGGTTTGACAACAAACGACGCTCCACAACGCATACCCAACGTCGGCGCGGCGCGTGCAGAGCCATAGTTACCACTAGCCTTATCGATCAAGGGAACATTGAATCGTTGACGAAATGTTGTCTCTTTATCTTTGACTTTGAACACAGGAAAACGATTAACGTCCCGGTTTGCGAGGGCGAGACGGTCCTCGTTTGTCCACGGTTTGACGGCATCATCATCAACGCTACCATCAGCTCCGGCGTAGTTGACTTTACGGCGCTTGCGAGCTGGTTTCTCGGACACACGGCGGGTTTCTGAGCCAGGACATCTGAAGGGTTTGGAGAGGGCGAGGGAGTCCTTGGGGCCGGCGGAATAGAGACGGCTGGCTTTGGAGGGCGTTGATCCCGCGACGGAGGGTTTGGGTCGATGCCTATGAGTGGAATGTGAGTAATGAATCAACCATCGTCTCCAATATTCGGTTATACTTACATCTGATCGTCCAAAAAGCTGCGATGGGCCAAAATGTTGCCTGTGGTTGAATGACGGAAGTTTGTCAACGCGTTTGTTTCCTTTTAGTCAACGCGTTCGATCGCCAAATAGGCACGACACCACGTGACTCTGATTTATCCTCGGCATCTCGAAACCCCCCACTACATCCCACCACGTATATCAAGTGCAAGTATAAGAGTGGAAGGATACAACTCCTCTGGATTGTATACTCTAGATCGAGCGATGATTCAATGTCAGCGGATTTCTGGGCCGGGTACCTCAGCGGAGCCGTGGGGATAATCATCGGCAACCCACTCGACGTGATTAAAGTACGCCTTCAAGCTAGCACTGATGGAGGGACAGGGACAGCGACGGGTACAACATATGCCCGTCAATTCGAGTCGACGAGTTCTTTAGTTCGAGGTACCACCAATCTACCTGGGTTATACCCCGTTTGACAATAACTGACTTCTACGGTGCAGGTGCTGCGGCTCCGATCCTGACATATGGTGCTCTCAACGCCCTACTGTTCACCAGCTACAACCGCACCTTGACCCTTCTGGCGCCCCGCGTACAGAACCCTACAGACCCTATGGAGGCATCTCTTGGCCAGATATGGGCTGCTGGAGCAGTGGGCGGGATGGTAAGCTGGGTGATCTCCTCGCCTACAGAGCTGGTGAAGTGTCGTGCGCAGATGCGGCGGGGCATCGGCACGGAGACGACGCCGACATCATCGTGGGGCGTTGCGAAGGATATTGTGCGTAGTAACGGGGTAAAGGGGTTATATTTCGGCGGTGGGGTGACCAGCGTCAGAGATGCTGTAGGGTATGGATTCTAGTAGGTCTACCTTACTCTTATCTTGGGCGTGGTACGGTGTTGGATGAGTGCTAACGGAATAGTTTCTGGTCCTACGAGCTCTGTAAGCGCCTGGCCACGAGGAGTGATGAAACACCACATCAGGCGGCAATGAAGATACTACTGTGTGGAGGGATAGCCGGCATCGTGACCTGGGCCTCGGTGTTCCCGCTAGATGTGATTAAAACGAGGCTGCAGACTCAGCCGTTGCTTACTTTAGCCGCTGCGGAGGGAGAACCACTACTACTCGCACAATCGCAAGGAGGAGGAAGGGTCCTAGGCGTGTGGGAGATAAGCAGAGAAGCATACAGAGCCGGGGGGCTACGGGTGTTTTATCGGGGACTTGGGGTATGTAGTTTGCGTGCCTTCGCGGTGAATGCAGTACAGGTAAGTCTTCACATTCCTTTCGCAATAGTGCATTGGTCAGGGGCTAACCGGGCGTGAGTTGTAGTGGGCAATATATGAGTGGATGATGAAGATATTCAGTGAAGGACAGGTCCTGGCAGCAGTATAGCCAGAGACCATTGAACGACCTGTAGAAAAGTAACACAAGATAGATATAGATCTAGTTATCATGATGACCCTCTGTAGCCCTCTGGTCGGTCGTAGAGGGCATACTTATTTCAACCCAGCGACCGCTGATATGTCTGGTGTTCGTGCGATCGATGTCGCGGCCATACGGGATAGAATCAGCCTAGCCGTATTCCACCCCTTCTTCCTCCGCAATCCGTCCGTCAACCCGCACGACGGGGGCGGGTGACAACTGTCCGTGAGCTCTGAGATGCCGACCACCGATCATATTGTATTCCGTGCTGACTATATCCGTACTTCAATCGAATCCAGTTGGCTGGTAAGGCATTCACACCTCAGTCTCAATCTCCATGGCCATGCTGTTGTCGCTGGTCGGCGGCCCGTTATCCACCACCCCAAGCCCAATGGCCGCCTCAGCCGTCTTCTGTGTATGCGGCTCGTCACGGAGCACTCGGAGCCTATCAGTCAGTTAGCCGCTGCGCTTATCTATCGTGTATCAGAGTAGAAGGGTGTATGACCTCCGTTTGTGATTCTTTCCCTTCCTGTGAGCGACAAGGTTGTATTCACTCTCGAACCACTTGGCGCACTCGACGCAGTAATGTTTTCCCAAGCCTGGAAGATCCTCGACGTCCTTTGTGCTGTGGTACTGGGTGAGGTGCTTGCGCGACCGCAAATCGGCGGTGACTTGGTCGTAGTCCCTGTGCTTTGTTAGAGGGCTATGGAAGAAGGGAAGAGAGAAATTCAGGGTATCGGACATACCTAGTACGGCGCTTCGTCTTTGATCGGCGGATGGAGCCCATGACTGTGTACGTATATAGGGGTATCTTGTGAATTGATAGGATGGTGCTGATGCTGGTGCTCTGATCTTGCTATCACCATCCCGTTATCAGCAACAAATTTCTTCTAGTGGCTCTTTCAGCTGAGTAAGCCGACCAGTGGATTAGTAATACTTGGCTTAAGGATAATAGTTGTTCCGTTTTCCATTTCTTCCCAAGGTACATCAAGAACAGGGTCTCAGGTTACATACCTCCTTACATCTGCCCCTTTGCATTCCTATTACTATGGCGTTAGTGTCAGCCCAAGCCATCCCCCTCTTCTTACTTTGACTTATGCGAGGCACAGAGTAATCTAGATGGCCATTTGACGGGGAGCTGACTAGTCAACTAACTCTATGTGTAATTTACTTAGGAATTGGGCTGGCACCTAGGTAGGTTGACCCCGATCGAAGGCACTTGCCTCAGCCAACTCCCCATAATTGGGTCTCGTCTCGTCTCTCAAGCGCTAGGCTCCTTAGTAAAGATGCGCACCTTGCCCTGAAACACTGCTAGCCGTTCATTTTCGTCCAGAATTTGTTGCAGGTTGAATTTGTCTGAGAAAAGATCAGGGTCATCCCAGGTCATTGACTGCAGCTTGCGCTCAAGCACTTGCCGATATATTTCCTTGGCTTCCACCCCTTTGTTGTTCACAAGTAACACTATCGCAAGACCCTGCAAGAGCTGCACCGTATCAAGGTGTAGAGGGCCCAGTGTGTGCTCGCTCACCGCGGTGGCTGTCCAGTACAGTGTCTCAGCAGCGGCTCCATCCTTCGTGACTCGAAGAACTCTTGCAAGATGGGACATGGCTCTTCGGGTGCTGGGGTGGTATGGCCCCAGCGTTTCCTTTCTCCTCTGCAGAACGTCCCAAAGTAAACCCCTGGCATCACTGAATTGTCCTTCGCCTTCCAATCCAAGCGCCTTTTCTTCCATACTCTTCGTAACCACTGGGTCTTCACTTGGCCAAATACTGCGATCTAGAGCCAGCAGCCAAGTCCTTTCAGGAGCTGGGATGGTGCGCGAGCTGACTGGCAATGAGCTTCTGTTTTCCCGGCTGCTCGTGGAAGACTCTGGGCATTTGAAGTCTAGAATGCTTTCTAGAGACTCAGTACCCCAACGCCTATACAGATCATGCAGTTTTCGTTTCTGCATTACCATCTTTAGGTTCTTGACGGACTCGTCGGAGGATCTCTTCACATCCGACCCCCGCTGCTCTAGGTTTATCTTCCGGTTGTACACCTGCTCAGATTCTTCGAACCGCCCCTGTTTCTCTAAATTCTCCGCAAGGCACTCGAGAAAACTTGTAACGTAAATGTGATCCTCTCCTCGCTCCTTCTCTACCGCTGATAAAGCTTGTCGATGCAGAGCCTCTGCAATATCGTGGTCACCCTCGCGGTCGTATTCCCTGGCAATCTCGGACACTCCCCAGTTATCGAAAGCGTTAAACGCACGCCGACGTGCCTTTGAGAGCTGAGCCTCGTGATCCCCTTGTATACAGACAACAGTGCCAACCGCATCTGCTGCCAATATAGGAAGGGGAGTGAATGTGTAAGTCGTCCCGTTAGCTATTATGATGCCCCTAGCTTTGTCAACTTCGACGTTTGCTTGCACATGATGGCATCTGCTAACAGTAGAGTTGTCGACTACATTGAGAATTTCCCTTCGTGTGCGAATGCTAGGAACTACCCGATAGAGGATAAGAAGCATTTCCAGCCATGCAATGATTTGCTCCCGGTCTCCTTGGCTTTTGCATCTATACCCATACTTATTGATAACAAAACTGACTCCTGCTCCCTTCATTTCTGAGACATGACGCATAAATGGTCTCGAGTCGACAAGTGGAATAGGCCGAGATCTGTTGAAGGTAAATTGTGCTAACTCGAAGAAAACCCAGAGGCGAGGTTCGAACGGAGGGAATCGCCATATAAAGGTACAATCTCGCACAAGTATGGGAATGCTCTGTAGAGTATGTCTAAAGTACTTCTCCTGTACTGCAGTTCGTTTTCCTTGTGGCAAACAAGTGAAGTCCATCCAGAAATAGGAGACGTGAGACCAGAATCCATCCTCGAGCCGTTTCTGTTGGAGGCGCAGGTCTTCCCCTTCAGGATCAGGATGTTCTTCTGTACGCCAATAGTGGCTAAAGAAGATGCAATCCGTTTGGTTTGTAAATCTTTCTCCAATAGGAAGAAGAATATAGTCATCCAAGCGATCTGGAGACCACTTAGTTGGGGTATCTTGCCGCAATAATGCCTCGCGTAGCTGGAAAAACCAAAACTGATCTTTATCAAGGCTAAGAAGCTCCTCCAACGAGCGAACGCCTATCAGGACTTCAGAGTATTTCTCAATCGCCTGTCGATGTCCAAATTCAGGGTCTTGGCCCTGGTATTCGATAGATCCCCATGCTTCAATGCTGCGGTCAATGAGAGATCGGAGACTCTCAGATTTTGCTGATAGTGTTCTTTTCTTGTTAGGCAATGGTCTGAGCGAATTCTTTACAGAATCGCTGTAGTAAGGAGGTATTATCGCAGGGGCTCGTGCGCGATGTCGAGTAGATTCCCCAATGCTCAATGATAGAGCAGCAGCAGCTTCGGGGCCCGCGCTTGTTGCCCCAACAATACTCTCGTAATTGTCAAACATCTGGGATGAACTGATGCTGGAGTAACGCAGATCTCCGGGTATAGGCAGATTATGCTTGGCATACAGAGCTTGCATCAGCTCCTGGCTGACTGGCTTTTGCTGATTCAATCCACGAGAGTCATTGCGGATGGCTAAGGTGAGCTGGTGATCTGGGCCAAGTCTCTTCGGGGAGAGGCGGCTTGCCATGAAGAACCCTGAACTGGCGTCGTCGAATTTGTTTTGCAACCTATACATATTGCTCAAATCGCCTAGCGCTCGAATTGTCCGCTCGTGCTCCTCGCCAAATCTCCTCTCGCACCGCAACACCTCATCCACTAGTAACTCTGTACATAGCTGGTATTTCCCCAAATTGCAAAGCTCCTCACAGATAGCATCGAGTGTGGCGATCGTATTAGGGTGGTCACGCCCAAAAACCTTCTCCCTTAATGGTAATAGCTCTCTGAATGTTTGCAATGCGAGACTGATGTATCCTATGGCATGGAGCGCCCTCCCAACCTCGAACATGCTCGATAAGGTATGTGGGTGATCGGGGCCTAATTTCGCCCTGGTGCTTTCAAAGGCTTCTTTGCTCTCAGAAACAGATTTCACAGGTTTATTGTAATCCGTCTCTGGGGCATTGCTAAACGTGGGTCTCGGCTTCTTAAGGGCGTGCTTTTTCCCTTTCAGCTTTGAGGAAGACGACCCCATTGCCGCAGAACGATAGGTGCAGGATTATTCACAAGGAAAAGAATTGTTACCTAGCTAAGTGCTAGAATGAGATGGAAAGTCTTCTGCGACGGCTTGGGCCTCACACTGGATGGCTGTAGAACGAATGGGACTGCAGCAAAGTAACGGAATCCATGGTCATCAAGAAGGCTCATTTTATCATGATACTTCCCATGAGGCTGAGCAAGTTGTGTCGTATTCTGCCGCTCATGGTACAGATGACCGACATGCTAATTATAGAGGTTTCTCAGGAGATCGATCTCTTGGTACCTTAGAGCAAGGGAGAGGTTATCTGACCAAAGCCTCAATTAGGACTAACAAGTTTCGATTCAGGCTGGCTAAGCCAATACAGCCTTGTACTTCAATAATGCTTCGCCCATTCAACATTTGACAACTTGTGAGCCTTGTCGTTTTTTCCCCGGAATTTAAGCCTCACTGTAATTAATGGACCCCGCATACGGCTGATAAACAGAACGGACAGCTACCTACCCAGACGATTTACATTCCTTCACTTTCGTCTGTTTTTGTTTATCGCGAATCAGTACTCCGTAGATTCCAAGCTTGACTCGGCAATATACCACAATGCCTCCCTTTCTATCAGCAGTCAATACATATTTCAATTCGTCCGCGATCTTGCCATCTTTCTTCCGTCACACAGATAGCTCGTCCGAGCTTCTAAAGCAATGGAAGAACCCTTTTGATAGTTTCTCCGTGTTGCTTCTTCTTGGACCAGACGTGATCCGGTGTGCCCTAGCCCAGCTTTCAGGAGAATGGCTTACCCCAGTCCCATTCTCGTTCGGCTGGGTGGCATACGCTCTTGTTGCCGTCCTTGCTGCTGTAGGCGACGGAAATCTGCTTCCTGCACCGGAGAGCTCATTACTAGTGATTGGAGCCAAGACCGGACACGTCCGTTCCAATAGGTCATGGGCTATTGCTCGCCTCTTTCGCGATTATGAATACCGCACAGAGAGAAAGATTGTGCGCAACGAAGATGATCCAGAGAAGC
>JANTQJ010000615.1:0-12660 GCA_032989685.1 Arthroderma sp. PD_2
AGATCTTTTGATAACGTTGGCTGAATCCCGACAGAATATTGAGGTATTCCTTGACAAGCTGCAGGAGATGTTCCAGAACACCCAGAACCCTGGATCGGCAATGGGATCCGCGCTACGAGCAGGCCATCAACTCATTGGCCCCGTCGGTGGTAAGCTTACTGTTTTGACTGCCTCACTACCAAACATGGGATATGGCAGTCTTGAAATGAGAGAGGATAAGAAGGTCCTCGGCACAAGTAAAGAGAGTAGCTTGCTACAGACCGGCAGCAGCTTCTACAAGAGCTTTGCCGTCGAATGCTCCAAACAACAGATATCCGTCGACATGTTCTTGTTCTCCTCTCAATACCAGGACGTTGCTTCGCTAAGCAACCTACCCAGATATACTGGTGGCCAAACATACTTCTACCCAGGCTGGAACGCCGCCAGGAGCGAGGATGCGATCAAGTTTGCCAGAGAATTCTCCGACTATCTATCATCCGAAATCGGACTCGAAGCCGTCCTTCGTGTACGAGCAACCACCGGTCTACGCATGAGCACGTTCTACGGAAACTTCTTCAACAGGAGCTCGGATCTCTGTGCTTTCCCTGCATTCCCCCGCGACCAAGCATATGTTGTAGAGGTCGCCATTGACGAAACCGTCACCAAGCCTGTCGTGTGTCTGCAGACTGCTGTCTTGCATACGACGTGCAACGGTGAACGAAGGATCAGAGTGTTGACTCTGGCTCTACCAACTACCCAGAATCTGGCTGATGTGTATGCCTCCGCCGACCAGTGTGCTATCGCAACCTACTTCAGTCATAAGGCAGTTGAGCGTACTCTCGGAGGTGGCCTGGATCAGGCCCGTGATGCTTTACAGGCAAAGATTATAGAATTACTCTCTACATACAGAAAAGAGTTGGCAGGTGGGAGTGTTGGTGGTGGTGGTTTGCAATTCCCTGCGAACTTGCGCGGCCTACCTATCTTGTTTTTGGCAATGATGAAGAACGTAAGTGAATACCCTTGATCCTCATATATTTGATACATTTGTGCCATACTGACAAACAACCATAAAGCTTGGACTTCGAAAATCCGCCCAAATACCTACTGATATGAGATCTGCTGCCCTCTGCCTCCTATCTACCCTGCCACTTCCTCTCCTCGTCCAGTTCATTTACCCCAAGATGTATTCTCTTCACGACATGCCCGATGATGCAGGTGTTCCCCACGAGGAAACGGGAGAAATTGTGCTCCCACCATTGACGAACCTCTCATCCGAACGCCTCACACCATACGGCATGTATCTGATCGACGACGGCCAAACTCAGTTCCTTTGGGTTGGCCGCGACGCCGTTCCACGACTGATCAACGATGTATTCGGACTCAGTGACAAGTCCCAACTGAGAGTCGGCAAGCAGTTCTTGCCAGAAACAGAGAACGACTTTAACGAGCGTGTTAGGGCGGTCGTGAATAAGAGCCGCGATACGCTGTCACGCGGTGTCGGAAGCATCATCGCGCCACATCTATATGTCGTAAAGGAAGACGGCGAGCCAGGCTTAAGACTATGGGCGCAATCGATGATGGTGGAGGACCGCGCAGACCAGAGCGTCAGTTTACAGCAATGGATGGGTTTGTTGAGAGAGAAAGTAAGCTTCCCTACTCTCCCTTTTTCCCCCTTGTCTCCATCAATCTTTTGATACCATGGCCTAACATCTCCTCTGCAGGTCATTCAGTAAACACGTATTAGTACTAGACGGGTTGGTTTTCGCTGTCGTTTTGTCTCCGTTATTTCTATCGTTAACGTCGAATAATAATATGCAAGGACTAGTTCCAAACAAAACTAAAATATAAGATCTTCTTCGCAGCCCAATTTATGACAACTTGGTTCCCGGCGTCTGCGTCTCGGGGGTGCATTAGGTGATCCAAATTGTATTTCACTACATATTAGGTACTAGGTAGCTGGCCATCCGATAGATAAGACATATACGACATCACTCAGCGAATGTCGATGCCATCATGATTCTAAATGGCATATGCGATCAACGTCCAAGGCTTACTCATGGGCTACCATTGTTGTATTGAATCAACGAGCGTGTGTATATCCTGAAACACGGCTATTATATAACTATTGAAAAAGATCTATGTCAAGGGGTTAGCAAAGATGACTCTATATATCAGTATAGCAGACCTATGAAAAGCGACCAGCTCTGGCGCCCTATAAATAAACCCATCCCCGTCGACCTTTGTCAGTGCAGAGCGCAATGCATCCAGCTATTTATATGTAACCGCCGCCCCCTCGACCGGGATGTTCGTGTTTGAGAAAGCCGCCAGTTTCACGGCCGGCGAGGGGGCCGTGGCGGAGTAAATGCTTTTCAATTCCCCCCCCCTTAAAGAATGATATAGAGAAACAGAGTCCCGTCGCTTCGCTCGTCTTTCACCCTCCGCTGCTTCGTGAGAATCGCTCGTTGTCTCTGCGCCCTCTCGCTCTGCTTCTCCGGTCTATCTGCGAGCCCGAGTCTGTAAGCTTTACCCCTCATCAATCACATTTCATCACATCTTGGGCGAGAAAACCCCCCTTGTTATCGTCGTCCGTTGAGGTCCTTTTCTCTCTTCGCTCTCTCTCTTTCTTATCCGCAGCGTACTATACTGTTTGTTTTTGCGTGTCCGTCGCCGTTTCGTCAAGCGCTCGTGAGCCGTTCTCCCTGCCGTGGTCCCGCCTGTTTGATGCTGTTGTGGCTGCAGGATTGTATAAATATTGACCTCTCCCCCATACCAGCCACCACAGGAACACTCCATCCCACTACCCCGACGACCAAAACAAACAACCGGTCGAGTGACGAACTGTCGTTAAACAAGCCTGTCGCGATATCATTTGCGTGCTCATCTTTCTGCAGCGGAAGAGAAGCCGTGGAAGAGTGGAGATACCGTCCCCGCGGAGACCGAAACGCCTAAGCTGGTACGTTCAAGGTGCCTATATCTCCTATTCTACACTCGACGGGCGCATAAATCCTGCTTGCACTGGGCGAGTCTGAAGTAGACAAGGGGCCTACAAACGGGGTTTTTACTTGGATGTAAGTTCTAGGCGGAGCTGCAGGTGTTATTCAGGTGCACGCTGCATATTCAGTGAATAGAATGCACTCCCTATTCATCAGTCTAGTTCGATCGCTAACAATTGCTTTGATATACAGATTTCTGTCTCTCTCTCTCTCTCTCTCTCTCTGTCGATCCTTTATCCGTCGCATTTTCCTCTCGTTCTACAACCTCTTTACGCAATACTCCAGAGGCACTGCTCTAACATCTCATCTTCTTGATTTACCCGAATAGCTTTCTCATATCCTACGACGGCTGACATTACGCCTTCGAACAAGTGTTGAAGTTGAATCTACAATACCCGCAACTTCGAGCAGAGATCCTGGAGATCCTGTCACATCTGACCTAACGGCGCCATGGTCCAACCATCTGCTCCCAACGGGGGTTCAAGGAAGATATCGTTCAATGTCTCCGATCAGTATGATATTCAGGATGTGATTGGTGAAGGAGCTTACGGAATTGTCTGGTATTTTTGCTGTCCATCGTCTTGATCGCATCTGTGTTATCCTGGTCTGACTCGAGTATAGCTCCGCTGTGCATAAACCATCCGGCCAGAAAGTTGCGATTAAGAAGATCACCCCATTCGACCACTCCATGTTCTGTCTCCGCACTCTACGTGAGATGAAACTACTACGATATTTCAACCATGAGAATATTATATCCATCCTTGACATCCAGAAACCCCGCAACTTTGAAAGTTTCACAGAGGTGTATCTCATCCAGGTAGGTCGATGTTAGGTTATCTACTTAGCCAGAATGGGAATTGTGTATATTAACACCCACTTAGGAACTGATGGAGACTGATATGCACCGAGTTATCCGTACCCAAGACCTATCCGACGACCACTGCCAATACTTTATCTACCAGACCCTACGAGCTCTAAAGGCCATGCACTCCGCCAATGTACTTCACCGTGACTTGAAACCATCCAACTTACTTCTCAATGCCAACTGCGATTTGAAAGTTTGCGATTTTGGCCTCGCTCGCTCGGCCGCATCAACTGATGATAACTCTGGATTTATGACTGAATATGTTGCAACGCGCTGGTACCGTGCTCCAGAAATTATGTTGACATTCAAAGAATACACCAAGGCCATTGATGTCTGGAGTGTAGGCTGTATTCTCGCCGAGATGCTAAGCGGAAAACCCCTCTTTCCCGGAAAAGATTGTATGCTTCCCCCCTATCATAACTCGAATTTAACTCCATTGACTAACATACTCCTTCTATCACATAGATCACCATCAGTTAACCCTCATCCTGGATGTCCTCGGCACTCCGACCATGGAGGACTACTATGGCATCAAATCCCGCCGTGCACGGGAATATATCCGCTCCCTACCATTCAAGAAGAAGATCCCGCTCAAGGCAATGTTCCCCAAGACCTCTGATCTGGCATTAGATTTGTTGGATAAACTCCTTGCTTTTAACCCCGTTAAGCGTATTTCCGTTGAAGATGCGCTACGTCACCCGTACCTGGAACCTTACCATGACCCAGAGGATGAACCGTCTGCGGACCCCATCCCAGAGGAGTTCTTTGACTTTGATAAGAATAAAGACACATTGAGTAAGGAGCAACTCAAGGGTATGTTATACGTTTCCTATTCATCCCTTTACCTATGTGTTTATGTGCTACGGCTAGCTAACATGTTATCTTTGATAGTCCTTATCTTTGAGGAAATTATGCGGTAGACGGTCTCTTTTTATCCCTTTTATGCAATGTCTATCAATCCCCATTCTTCCTCTTTTTTTTCCTTCCTAAATATAAAAAAATCAGGAAATGCAAGCAACGTTTTTTTCAAAGTACAAATGGCTGGGCCCTGGGAACAACTGTCCCTTATCTTTTTATAGTAACTTTACTATTGCAGTCTTGAACCAATGTCAATATGTTTTGAAATTTGCCCTGATAGCTTATCCTATAGATAGTACAATGTCTGGCCACTGGAAGCTTCTTCCTTATGATGTTATTAAACCCATTTCTCTCTTCTAGCAATAGGGTTGATACGTGTATGTGTGCCCCAAGTTTTAATTTCTTGCTACACTTGATATCATGATTTAAATCGAGTAACACCTAAGTTATTATCCATCTCACATTTCCAAAAGGACTATATTATGTTTATAAAGTTCTAATGTGGTTTCCTCCACTCATCGATAATGGGCTGAATACCCTCTCCTAAACCCTCAGGCGAAGGCGTCTCAGCACAGACATCGGGCTGGACACCGAAATTTGAAATCAAGTGATCTCTCGTCGTTGGGCCAATGGTTGCAATTCGATAGTCGAAATTCACCCATCTATTGGATTGTTTCTTCCTTCCGGGAGGACCTATAGGTTTTCCAGATTCATTTGACGATAAATGTAGATCGGTTTGTTCCAGTTGGCATTTATCAAGAAGCCCTAGATGTTGTAGCATTACCTCGCACCCGGACGGTGAAAATACCACGATCCATATTAAGGGTTTACGTAGCATAGGCCCCTGGATGGTTTCATTCCTATCCTCTCCGGACATGCGAGCCGACGCTTGATCTTCCTTCTCAAGAACAGCCACAAAATCTTTCCCAAAAGATTGCATCACTCCAGTCTCATACACAACCAATGTGTCGATTTCAATCCTTTCCCTCTCGCTAAGAGAAGGAGACATGAGCGTCTTCGGTATGATATCACGATGCTGCTCACCAACTAGGAAAAGAAGCGGTAGCTTTTCTTGCTTTTGTGTTTCACCCCCCACGGGTACTTGCGATTGCCGGTCATTATAATGAGATAATATAAGGCCAGAAAGCTTCTCGCCGGTTCCTGCGTTTTCTCCGATTACATCGGAATGTGGAAAGTAGGAGTCACACAATGATTTGAGAGATCTGTGTGTTGCTGGACCGACGGAATAAAATGATAAAGAGCGGGAGAGGCCTATAGTGTGCTTTTCTACTAAGAAAATAATGTATTCCCATTAGTCTCATCTAACATCGAATAATGTAAAGATGGAGCAGGACAAGATGTGAAGACATACTTCCTACCTCATCCTGGATCATTTTCGAAAATCCCTCAACTGCCCTCTGGCTTGTAAATATAACTCCGCCATATCGTTTTACCAATTCTCCAGAGAGGACCAAGTCTCTGACTTTCTGTAAATTATTGCGATTAAATTTATGTTCGAACACGGGGATGAAGCAAGGCTTATAGCCCTTGGAAGGCGAGAAGTATTCTGCGTAGCCATCACGGGGAATGGATTCAGTTTTGAGAAAAAATATGGGGGTTTCTCCCGGGGACGGAAGTGACATGGCTGAGATATAATATTCTTGAAGTCATGTACAATTGATCTTGGATAAGATCTAGATAACTAAGCATTGATCAGATAAGAACTTTATCAGTTAATTGCATAGGTAATCAGAATATATCACGTGTTACATAAATTCGCTGGTAATAAGATAGGTAGAGAGCAAGCAATAAATTGGATATTAGGTGAAGATAGAGGAATTCATGGCTCTACATACTACAAAGGGTATTTTCGTATGGTAAGTAAGCGAATAGAAGTAATATGCAAGTTACAGAACTAAGAAGATTGAATGGCGTCAAGTCGACACTGTGTGTACATACATACAAGATCTAAAAGTAAAGAAATCAATAGTATAATGCGTGTTTATTGAGAGTCCAGAACATGAAGATATTTCTTCTCCTCCTTGAGCTCGCGCTCGGTGGCAGGCGGCAGGTCTGCGTACTGGGAGCTTCTGTACCCGAGCTGTAATTGAGAGTTAGTATTCTAATATCTTTATCACGCGTCTGATGGATGTGAGGCTACATACCAAGTAGTGGAAAGTGAGGGAATTGAGGTCGGTTGGTTCGATGCCCAAGTCCTTGAAGGTCTTGGCAGTTGGGTCAACATGCTGGTCAATGAATTCTCTCTCAACTTCATCTGCGGATGTGATTGGCCACCAGAGCAGTCTGTTCAAATAGTACGCGGCAGGCTTCATGATAGCCTTTGGAACGTTGATATGTCGGCGCTTTTTGATAATTTCACGATCAACCAACTCGGAAATCTCCTTGGTAGAGTAGTTCTTTGGCCCGTAGAGCTCGAAGGTTTGAGCAGTGGTCCATTCCTCCAAGAGCATGAGTTCGAGGGCTCGGCCAACGTCGATAGCCTAGGGCATGGTTAGAAGAGATTCACGTGGTTGACATTTAGTCGAAGTCTTACATGGACTGGCCAATATCTTTCTTGCATGTGATTCGACGTGAACATATTCGTCACTCCGGCAAGTTTATGCAGAAGTCTATCCTCAAATCCGAACATTGGAGCCGGTCTCACAATTGTGGTTTCTGGGAAAATAGATCTGGCAACATTTTCACCTTGAGCCTTGGTCCTGAAGAACTCAGAGGGAGAATCCAGGCTAGCATTATATGAGGAAACGTGAACATATCGATCAACGTCGTATTTAGCGAGGGATTCGACTATCCTTTCAGTCCCTTCGACATGGATGTCTTCGTAGGAGAAGTTTCTAACAACGTCGTTAATATTTGGATTGCTCTTCTAGAGTATGTAGGGAGCTTACTTGGTAGGATAATTTCGGCCGATCAGGTTGTAAACGATATCGGAATGGCGCACACTCTCTTCAATCGATTGGGTGTTGCGGAGATCGTATTCCTGGCACGAAGTATTAGTACGGTGCATGTCCGATCAACCGCGCGTTTGACGGTCATACCATGAAAACGACTCTTCCCAAGTCACCGGTCACTTTCAGGTGACGTTTTGTCATCTCCTCCCGGTATGGCACGATAACTGTGCATCCTTGGCGAGCTATAAACCGAATCAGTCAACACTGTCCGTTGCTATACGCGCACCACATTTATCCCGTACCAAGTCTATTCACAATATAACGTCCCAAAAAGCCAGTTGCGCCAAAAACGGTAGCGGTGTGGCCTAGAAAAAATTATCTTTAGAATCTATAAAAGACCAATTGTATGCAATAGTTTGCGAATGTACCTCCGAGAGATGATCTGTTGGCAAAAAGATGATGTTAGCGGTTGCTCGGCTGTCCCATTGTCACCGCACCGGGCCCGATCAGCACATACCGTCCACCCTGCACCTTTACAATTGGAGATCCGGTTCGGGTAATGAAGACATCCTGTATGTTCCTTCGCTGGATGTGAGGTTGAGCTCGTACGGGAGTCGATAGTGGGAGAGCGGCCTTGGAGCTCAAGGCGCTCTGCACGGCGCGGCACTTCTGCATTGCGACCCCAATCAATGAACCATTAACGCCCGGCGAGAGCAAATAGTCCACCACAGACGCGGGCGGGTCACGGACAGGGAATTGCGAGATCAAAGAGGCCGATTCGATGTGACCGACTGGTGCTGTCGTTGGTCTTGAATCGACAAATTGGTGGTTGTTGATTTGATGCCGCCGCTAAACCACGCTGGGAAGGGAGCTCTGGCCGCTTTAACCTCAGTCTTTTGTCCAATCGAGACACGCGAATTACAGAGAAATCGCTTTCTTTCCCTTCCACACTTCTATCAACTCTTCAATTTGGTATCATGTTCAGCTATTTTGGGGCGATAACAGCGTCTATACTCTATAGTCTTTGGCTGTTGCCATGGCACATGACTATTTCGACGATGAATACGCCAGAAACTGGAACCGTTGAGCAGATGTAGTATCCTAAGCGTCAACGAAGGACTACGTGCTCTGTACGGAGTACATCGACATCATCTGGAAAAAAGAGATGATTATGTTTGTATTCGGGATCCTCAAAGGCGCCTCCTGCGGATATGGCCATATTCGAACCCACCACTGCTTCATGTTCAGTCCTTTAACGGATTGGTGCTACGTGTCACTCGTGCGGCGAAATACTTTGCTCCCTAGGTCCACCATCACAGCTAAGACCTACATTTTAGTAGCGGCGAGAAGACTCAAACTGCAGATGCAGCAAGCCCTTTACAGGTCAATTTGATCAACTAGCCCGAAGGATAAAACTGTGAAACGAGCCAGAGGGATGTCGCTCTCTATCGCCATACAACCAGGGACATACACCATTACTTTCGCAGCCATGACGGCCAATGGAACCACTGGTTAGAGAAACGTACTATGCATGCACCTTGAACCATTACTCTTAAACCATTACTCGTGCACCAATACCCCACACTATCTATTGCCTTGGTTGGGAGATAAGAAAACATCAAGATCTGGTCGTCCTTCTGAAGGCAAATACCTGGAACCAGCGGTGTTTTCAAAAGAAACTCTACTCCACATGGAGTATCAGGCAAGTTCCTCGACGGCAAAACCTCATGGTCGGGTCCAAGCGTAACCTCTTAATTCATGCTGCTGGAACGGAGCCTAATTTCATCGAATCAATAGAATGGCTTGCCCTCGACATAGATTGGGGCTCGTATCTGTCTGATCTATTGGCCCAGGATATCGTACCACATTGACTAAAAGTTATGGCGAATACTATGCGGTCAGGTGAAGAGGGGATATTGGCCCACTCATGGGTCGAAAGTAAAAAGTACTAACTAGTTGTAGATTTGATGCATCGCTCGCTTCATAAAGGTCAAAGCACTTTATGAACTATCAAAATGTATGAATGTGACATTCTCCGCAGCGGCACGTTTAGTTAAGTTGGCGAATAGAGGTCAAGAGACCGCCAACGACATCGAGTACAAGTATGCAGTTGGTAATTTTACGGGACACCTGCGATGGAACCAAGTTAGCGGTGTCAAACAAGCCTCCCTCCCTTGCAACACAACTACGGAGTACCTAGGTAGACATTGAAGATTTGAGGTGTAACGTAATAACAGAATCCATATGCGCTTTATCGCTGCCTGTATATCCTATGTAACGCCGGATGCCTTTCATCCCGAAATATATCGATACAACCTGTAAGCAACCAGTTTATAATCACAACCATTCCCATCCGAGAGATAGTACTCCAATCAAACAATGCAGCATCCCAAGTAAATGTGTAAGACCACCGCCAAAAGTAGGCAACGCCGTGCTCTCCAAGCGCTAAAACGAATCAAAATTTGTTCAAAAGGCAAAAGAATCATGGACCATTCTTCTGGCAGTCGTCAAAGGGCACGGAGGGCGAAACCTCATAAGTTGTGGTTACTTGTATACCGCCGTGTGAACCACTTGGGCTTTCCAAAGGCTGCTCCCCTGTAGTAGAAGAAGTAGCTCCGCGTGTGGTGCTAGAAACCCGGCTAGCAAATCCCATCTGTGCTTTATTAAAGGGAAGCGCCAATTCCTCATTGCAATAGTCGTCGTCAGTGGTCCTGAGAACGGATAGCTGGTCGAACTTGCACTTCGAGAGCTTGCTGAGCCGATAGCTGCTGGTAGCATTCGATGATTGATTCTCGCTATCTCCAGGCTTGGAATCGTCACTGGTGACAGTCCAGGCTCTAGGGCTGAATATCGGCTTTATGCACGGCGCGTTTATTGCAAGAATGGCAACGAACTGAAGACATGGGAAGGTCATATGTTAGTTTTTGGTTGTCGTGAAATGGGGCCAGAAGCACAGAATGTATGTACTAATATTGGACGTACACTTTCTCGAATAGCCCAAATGGTGCTAATATTGATACCATGGATGGACTGGATTGACAGAATGCAACGAAGGAGGGTTGCAACCATGATGAACACACCGCCGCAGAGGAGGACGCCAATGACAAGTTTCCTAGAAGCGAGAGTAAGCTGTGAGGTCATCACTGAGGCATGTAATATCAAGACTTACCTTGTAATCGGTATCCTAACTCTGACTAAGAGAGGCAAGGGAATGGAAAGCAGAAGCATGTCGGTCCTGTGAAAGATGGTTTTAGCTCATAGCCCCTGAATGCGGTCATTGCTTTTCAAAAACTAACAGTAAATTTGTTGTTGCGACGGCAATGTAGTTTGGAACTCCCAGTGTACAGAGATCTGCATCCCATAAGTTAGCCATCTTGGATTTTGACCGTATGTTCAATTGAAAAAGAGAAGTACGTACCTCCTGGGTCTGGATTGACTTGCCAGTTCTTCTCAATAGGGCGACAATGTGAAAGGATAGTGACCATACTTATACAATACGTGCAAGCACATATTATAGCAGCAATCTTCACCATTCTCTCCTTGTATAGGCCAATCCTGCAGGTGAGCTTTATTTAGCTATGAAGCCTTATAAGGGATGCCGGGGGAAGGATAGAGAGAGAAACGACATACGTTAATCGAGCATAAAAGAACAACATGCACGCTTTCAGGGACCAGATGAGGGTCGTATACATCAACCAGCCGGCAAGATTGCATTTTGTCCCAAATTCAAGCGCTGCGAGTTCACTCGGTGTAAGTGCAGCTCGCTGGGCGTCTGATAAGCCAATGTTGGTCCCGGTTCGTCCTAAATAGCGGTCGTGTCTTAGCCCATGAGCATGGATTGCGAGCAGCATCCTTAACGTCCGTACCTATTAGCTCCAACATAGCAAGCTCCCCCTAGGTAAGAGGTTAGCATACATTTCCGCATTCAGAGGCTGATGGCAGCGCAAGATTCATTTTTATATCTTTGTTTTATAGGGAGTGGGATGAACTAACCGACCACAACAACAACACCAGAATGATAACAAAATCATCCCCGTGCCAATTCCAGCGCACAATTTTAAGGCGAGCAGCTATTCGCAGAAAGATGACGAAAACCCCGATCCCGTACTCCGTCCATGCCTCATTTTTGAATGGTGTCGACTTTGAATCCCACATCTCGGTAATTTTCCCCTACGGAATAGACGAACAAACGGTGACTTGATGCACTAGTGATGCGCTTCTTTCGCGTTATCCAAGACAATAACAGTTTCGAACAGCTATCCTGTCCTGATCGTGAATTCGAGAGCCATTTTCCAGTATAGAGATGTTGATAGAAAGCAGAACTCTTGCGGAAGGAATTTAACCTATTATTATATCCAAGCCATTGTCTAACCATGCATCGATCGCCCTTTAATGTACGGAGTACAACAAAAAGCAATACTTCCAGCTCACGCGCAAAGGGGGCTTTTCTTTTATCAAGAGTACTTCTTCCCAAGAACCTTAACCCTGACAAAACCCACAGCGGCAATCTGAACTATTATTTAGTGGCAACGCTCCAGAGAAAGATCCCCCCCAGTCACAGGCAGAATTTTCACTGTTTGGACTAAGAATGATGGGTACTCCGTACTTGCTATATCGAATTTGATACAGGCAGATCGTTGATCGGTCATGAAGGCTCTACGGGGTATGGATTATGGAGTAATCAGGGGGGGGAGGTAGGGGGTGAGGTATGGGGGGCCAGCAAGCCGGGACACGGCATACGGATGCAACAACCGGTGACTATATTGGGGGGGCTCACGCAGGACATGCAGTCACCGCGTCGCGTGAAAGGCAACGAAGATATGAACCATTAGCCCCAGACTCAACCTTCCTCTGAAGAACAGATGGCTCAGTTCTAACGATCTTGGTGCAAAAGCAAAAAATGGAGAAAAGCTGATAGTGGCCATTGGTCCGCAGCGCAAGCGTCCGAGGCTAGCAAAACCCTCACCGACGCTGATCGTCCCGTCCTTGAGAAAGGAATAACCTGATTGCCTGCAGGACTGATGTCAACCAATATTTGTCGTCGACAAATTTT
>JANTQJ010000616.1:0-12633 GCA_032989685.1 Arthroderma sp. PD_2
CTTGAGGTCTCGTTGAACAATACCACGACTATGTAGATGTTCAACGCCGAGGACAACTTCAGCGATGTACTTTTTCGCCCAGTCTTCTGACAGTCCGCCTAGAATCTTCACCAACGAAGCACAGTCACCTCCGTTCAGGTACTCCATAACAAGGTAGAGATAGTCCTTGCTAGAGAATGTCCAGTAAAGTTTTGCAACGAAGTCGCTTTCACCTTGCCACATCATGATGGCTCGCTCTGCTTTAACGTTCGTGACTTGATTCTTAGCCACCATGTCTGCTTTCTTTAGCACCTTGATGGCGAAATATTCGGCGGTGGACTTCTTCTTAGACAGATAGACACTCCCGAAAGCTCCTTTGCTTATTGGCTTAATGATTTCAAAATCTTTGATGGAAGGAGCAACGGCGGGAGGTGGCGGGTGGCTGGCAGAGGTCAAGTGTGGTGATATTGGAGCTTTTCCTACATCCGGCGACGTAGCGGAAGACTGTCGACGATGGTGATGGCGGTGATGGTGGGGAGGGTAGAACTGAGCATGGCCATGAGCCGCCAGTTCAGTCGATGTCAGGTGTGGAGAGGTAGACGGTGATGGTATACTCTCACTTCCCACAGGAAAGCGTGGTTTGGACAACCGTAACGGAGAATGCGGTGGGTTCCGAGCAGGAGACTCCCGACGAGGGGATGCAACGCCAGGTAATATAAGGCTGCGGCGGTTTTTGTCCTTTGCACTCGGGGCTCGGCTTGGTCCTCGTTCAGAAAGGGGAGATTGCGTTCTACGCTCCGACAAAACAGAGGAGAGAATACTGCTGTCACTATCGGCAGCGTCGCTCTCTCTCTCTGCAAGGAGGGAACCTCGTTTTGAATGCGGTGGATTATTGATGAAGCTCCCCAAACCCTTGAGCGAGCGGGGCGTTGGACATTCCATTGGGCTACTCGACCGAGTAGAAATGGGAATCGGTGTCGTCGGGGCTCGCTCAACCGCACGGCGAAGAGTTCGATCACCCGATAAAGAACGTGCAGTACTGCCAACTGACATTGCAGATACCGAAGGAGTTCTCTCCAGCGAAACGACTTGAGGTGTACTATCATCCTCCTGACCCTCTGTTCCAGTTTCGAGGTCGGAGGAAGAGCTTGAGTCTTCTAGATTCCCGGCTGCGACACGCTCAGCCTTCGCCATAGAAGCGGCAATACACTCTTCTACTATGACGGTAAACTCGATTCGAATACGCTCAGCATATTCGACGATCCGCCTATGCCTGAAGACCGAGTCAACCTTTGCACGGGCAACTTCCTCAGTGTCAGTAGATAAGGCTGCCAGGCCTTTCTCCTGCTCTAGTGTATGGTTGCTGGGTGACTGCCATTGGAGGACTTGCGATATCCGTGACTCTGACTGTGGAGACTGAGTCCGAACTTCGTCTCCTACCTCCGTTCGCGATTCCTTGAGAGCAGGCGTGCTGATCTCTAGCGCAGTGTCGCAAAGATCTAGGATTAACTCCACAATACGTGCCAGGGGCCGCCTAACAGCAAATGAACGGCCGCGGGAGTGTCCTAAGCCAGACGTGGACGGGTCTCGAGACCGAGGAGGCGTGCCTGAGGACGACGAGGAGCCTGAAATCAGACCAGAAGTGGAAGCTGATGGTGAAGGACCAATTTGCAACCCCTTATACTCAGCCTGTGGGCCGATAAAAGGATTGTTGTCTCTGCCTTTACGAGCTTCTAGAGCGTCCAGAACCTTGACTATACTATGGCGATGTTCGTTTAAATTTTCCTGCGCCATCTGGACGTCCATCTCCGCTCTATGTTCCTGGAGGCATAGTTCTGAATGCTTCTCGAACCACCAGGGCGTGATTTGCCTCTCACAGATGCGGCAGAGGACCGGCATTGGGGGCGGATGATGAGCAGGATCGCTGATCCCTACCTCAGCTAGGACGGTGAGATAGTTGGCAAGAACTTCAGCGCCGACGCCGAGTGATTCGACGAGTAGCGGAGGCAGACCAATCGTTACTTCTCGAGGTTCAGTAGATGGCCGAAGCATCCACATAGTCTGCAGTGAAGAGCGTCAGCATTTAAGATATAGAGACCAAAAGGCCTGTCCGCTGAACACTTACATGGCTGTCTCCACCTGACGATTTATCGTAGACCATTATCCCCTGGCCTTCAAGGCTGAGAATATTGTCCTCCTCCAGTTCGGTAGGTTCCCGTGGTAATTCCGTCTTCTCTGTCTCGGCGGAAATCCCCTCCTCTTCTTCCGGCGCTCTCCTATCTTGCCAGAAAACAGACAAAGGGCCCAGGCGAACATCAAACCTCACAATCTGACTTTTGGAGTCATCCTCCTTCATAGACTCCACCGCATCCTTAAAGATAGACTTGTTATCCAAAGCAATCTCATGAATAAACTGCCCCTCAACCTCCTGGGCTGTTGTCCCGATAACCTCGCTCCATGAGGGGCTGACCCATTTTATTCGGCCGTCCAAGTCCAAATCCACGATCACGTTGAGTGTATGTTCCGCAGCTTCTTTCAGATCTTCGCGTTCCTCCCGGATATCTTCGCTGAGAGACCGCTCCATTGGGGCGGGAGCAGCAACACCTCGAGCCTCCTCCCTGAGCGCGGTGACGACAGGGGGCTCAAGGTATCGTGGCGCATCTGAGCGCTCTCGGCCATCGTACGACGACATGACGAGAGCTGATTTGTATGTGGCAAGAAGAATATAGTCGATTCGTATAGGGAGATAAATTCGATGATATATCAAAGTCGAAGAAGAACGAACGGGTCCGTCTGCCGGGCAGAACGGTGCCCGGACCAGCTGATAGCTCTATCCGTCACCATGAACAGAACATTGCTCAAGAAAAAAAAGGATAACGTCGCCTATGGGGGGAGAGTAAGCGCGGTCGTGTGTGAATTTCGAGATGCGTGAGCGTATGGAGGGATGTGCAGGGTTTCGAGGAGCGGAAAGATTTCAGACAATTCGAGGGTGTCCCGGTACGCCAGCCAGCTAATTGAACAGCTTCATGCTTCGCAAGTCAACGCAGGCCTCCGACTGTTCCTTTGGACCAATAGAAGGCTATAGGATCACTCCGGGACTGCCGTCGAAAAGAGTTGACTTCACACTGCCGCTGGGAAGGTGGTGGCTTCAGGGCGACTTGATCTCGGCGATTGGGGCTGTGGTGAGGGCAAGCCAGTGAGTCCGGGCGTGCTATGAGCGTAAGAACAGCATCGCAGAGGGCAGAACCACGTCGCTTCAGTGGGCGGAAGAGGAGAGTCGAAGAGATCGAAACCGAAGCCCTGGTGAATTATGAAGCGGCGAGTTCGTTAGTTCATCGAAGGTTGAAGAGAAAGTTACAGGCAAGTTGTATATAATACTGTATTTATGACAGCTGACTCAGCGAGTCTAGGTGGTCTTGGGGCCGTCTTACTGGCTGGAGCAGCACCAGGATCTCCCCGGAGGCGTGTAATGAGGGGTTCCAGGATGGTATTATTGGTATTGATCTCCAGATTGACGCACTTTAAGCACTTTTTCGCCTTTTTCAAACTACAGAAAAGAAAAGAAAAAGCATCAAAAGCCAAAGACAAGACAGAGAAGACACGAAACAGCGGACCAGCAGTCGGACATTATTTCATCAACGTCTGAAGTACGAGCCAGGTTCGGCCGGAGTCATGAAACACGAGCACTTTAAGCAGGCCAGCCGGCTGAACCGCCCGCGAGTCCATGACGCCACTACCTGGTCGATATCTGTGTGGATTATACACGCATCACAAGGACGAGCTGGCGCTTTTCCCCCCTGCTCTCTGTGGTATGGACTATGGGAGTATACTCTAAGAAGTGTTGACTTGCCGTCCGTCGAATACATTAATATAACCCTGCCGTGTCTGCATCAATTCTGTGGCTGTTGCGTCGACCACGTCAATCCCCATTCGATCATGAGAGTAGTTGAGTTTTCCCCTTGCGGCTGGTAACTGATATCGCACATGGGCTTATTCCTCTTTCCATGGAGGTGTCAGGAGAATGAAACGTCTGAACAAGTTGTCGACGCCAGCGGGAAATGCAGAAACATCTGATAGGTTCTGCCCCCTCCTCCGACCCTTTCTAATGAATACCTGCATGCATGGGGCCACAGGATGGAAAACTGAGAGCGACGCTAATTATGTAGGCACCACCAAACGGTGACGCGTGATCCCAAGCTGCTCCTTTCTCCCGCTGCACAAGGAGTAGGACCGTCTCGGACTCTCGTCTTGACATCGTATCACTCTTGGGTGGCCACCATGACTCTCTCTTTGCCGGATCTTGGTCAGAACCCTCACCTCAACCCCTGGTCTCTGGATCTTGGATCTTGATATCGTACATGGGACGCCACGGCAGAACATGCCCACACGCACTGCGGGTAAGATTATATTGGAATGCAGGAGGTCATCGTTATCCGCCTCTGGCTCCGTAAGCGAATCTAGAACATGTATAAGCCGGTACTAGCGAGCCAAACTGACCTCACATCGCAAGCCACTATTACAGTACATCGCTCGACGAGCAGTTGGTCATGTACGAGGGGGGGAAACAGAGTACGTGAGCAAGATGAGACTCACCTACCACCAGCCTGGCTTATCGATATAGTGCCTGGATCAAAGTCATTCATTTATCTCATACTCTTTACCACGTACTTCGGCGCACGAGATTCCTAAAAATAGTGACCGCCAATGTCATCTACCATGGTAAATGCCCTCCCTTCACGTCTAATTCTCGTACAATCAAGGCCAAAGGCACGCTCTTGCATGCATGGGCCGTGCATCGTTGGAAGTATAACCTCATGAACTCTGCCTGCCACACACACGATACTCAACAGACAGCACTTGGCCTGCCTACCATCTGCAAGCCAAGTAGCCGACCAGTTGCCGAGCATAATTCGCACGACACATCACGAGGGATGGTGATGGCCCGACGGATTGTTTCGAGCGTTGTAGAGACCAAACAGCTGCCCTCATAGCTCTCTCATTGCACCCTTACTCCGCACCATTCTAGACCATGGATCCTCCAAACCCAATTCCACGGGCTTGTGAAAGGTTAGGGAGGTTGCCCATCATGCCTCCGGATGAACTCTGCTTGCCACCTCCCACGGCTAAAGTGACCGATCAGAATGGCGAAGGCTGGTTTAAAGTTATCCGCCTAGATCAAACCAAGCTACCGTAACCTGGTAGTAGTTGAAGGCATTTTTAGGGGGGATGTTTGGGTCTCTTTTCGGGTCCTTGCTTTAGTCGAACTGGCGTTGCCCTTTTTTCGCTGGCTATTCAGCGGTTAACTCGACGGGGTCCTGTATGCTTTCGGGAAGAGGTCTCGGGAGGCCGGTGAGTGGTGATACCTCCCTAGTAATACTCCGAGGGTGTATAGGTCCTTATGATCTCTGTCCGTGAAACGGCCAGCTGTAATGAGGGTGCATGAAATCACTGATGCTCAACGACTTCTTGCTCACAAGCAGCAGTCCCGAGGGGCATATGGCAGCGCACCGAGTAGCTAGCTGGCGAGATCATGCACCTCACGGCGATCCGCGACACCCCAATCCCCTTCAAGGTCGTTAGTTGTTGCTTTCAGCGTTTCTCACGTTGGTTTTTGCGGAGAAGTAGAGATCGCCCAAAGCGGTAAGAGCATGATGAATTAGAGTGATTACATAATCACCGTTTTTAGTTCCGCTATTCCCGATCGAGGTCCGAGCTTTGGGATCTCAACATTTTAGGGGAAAATAAAGTCGAAGTCGAGCACTTGAAGACATTGCGACATCTACACCACACGACAGGCGACTCTTCCTTTCTCTTCACAACGTAATTGATAGAGACGAGTTGTATATAACCCTTTTTTGATACAATTACCCTTCAAAAGCCCGCTCAAATGGTTCAATCGCGTGTCATCGAGCTAGGCAATGTCCTCGTCGTTGGCGGATGCGGCTTCGTAGGAGCCCATGTTGTGGACCAGCTGCTGAACTTCCCATCCGAATCATCGCTACCTGATTCGCCTGCTTCCAGAATCACCGATGCAGCGGGGAACCCAGACCCCCGGTTCGCGCATCCTCGTCTACGCGGCCGATACCCGTCATATAAAAACACCAAAGTCTCTGTCCTCGATCTCCGAACAGTGCATAACCGTTTTCCCGGCGCAGAATACTACGATGCCGATATACTGAACACGGAGCAATTGCTGGAGGTACTTAGGATCGTTAAACCCGATGTCATCATTGATACAGTTTCTCCACCGCCGCTAGAAGGGGAACGGGAGATGTTGTATAATGTGAACGTTAACGGGACGAAGAATTTGGTAGAGGTTGCCGGTGGCGCCAAGGGTGATTGGGGCGGGAAGTGCAAAGCTTTCGTCTACACGAGCTCATCATCGGTGGTTCATGATACTCAAGGAGACTTGATAAATGTTGACGAAAGATGGCCCAAGATTGTGGGGAAGCTCCAGCAAGAATATTACACCGAAACAAAGGTTGGTCATGCTCTTTATCCTGGGGCAACTTTCAGCAGCTAACGATAAAGATAGGCGCTTGCGGAAGAATTTGTGCTGAAATATAACGGTGCTTCTCCATCTGGCATGCTGACGGTCGCTATCCGACCAGCCGGTATCCACGGCGAGCGCGACACCACTCTCACCAAGAAACTGGTCGAACACGGCACCAAGGCATCCCCTCTCGTTTTATCCATCCAACTCGGCGACAACGACAACCTGTTCGACTTCACTTACGTCGGCAACATTGCATACGCACATATGCTTGCAGCAGAGCTACTCTTAGCCACCAAGAAACGAAGCGAAGCAAAAGCAACTCCCCCACTCGACCATGAGCGTGTCGATGGCGAAGCATTCAACATCACCAACGACAGCCCCGTGTATTTCTGGGACATGGCTCGCTCTATTTGGGCATTGATGGATCGCTATGTCGAGCCTAGTCAGGCTTGGGCGCTGCCTGAAGGAACACTTACCGTTATTGGAGGAATCCTAGAGACAGTGTTTGGACTGTTTGGAAAGAAGCCGCGTCTTTCACGCCGAGAAGTTCGATACTCGTGCATGACGAGGTACTTTTCGTGTGATAAGGCGAAGAGGAGACTGGGATATGTCCCTTACGTCCCGCTTGATGAAGGTGTCGCTAGATCTGTTGGCTTTATGTTGGAACAGAAGAAAAATGTCGAGGCAAAGAAACAGCTATAGTGTGAGAATTGGAATGGGTGGATTAGGTTAGTGGTTATGAAGAGGGCATATAATGATTCAAGGTCTTGATAGCATC
The DNA here is from genome assembly GCA_032989685.1 of Arthroderma sp. PD_2. Classification (NCBI taxonomy): domain Eukaryota; kingdom Fungi; phylum Ascomycota; class Eurotiomycetes; order Onygenales; family Arthrodermataceae; genus Arthroderma; species Arthroderma sp. PD_2. The sequence continues at coordinate 7,254 of JANTQJ010000616.1, forward strand.
TGCATTAATAATATTTTTTCTATTCTTTAATACCACGCTTTTGGCCTGTGGATTGTCTATATGACCAATATCCATGAAGTTGAATCTCCGGCCAAATATTATCTGATACTCTTGTTCTAGGTTGTAGTAATGCTGTGTCTATGTTCAATTATACAATCTGTACTTTTCAATTGTCAAATGGCCACAACTTGTCGAACTCAGCTCTCTCTTCGGAGTTCTGGGCTAACTCTGCTGTCAACTCTTCTTTTATCTGGAGAATTCTAGCTTTGAACTCTCGATAATCCTCATGCTCTACCAGAGCTTTGTCTGGCCACAACCCTCCAAGCCGTTGCTGTATACTCCTCATAGCTTCAGAGCTCAGTTGAGCTGCTTCTCTATCAGCATCAATCTCAAACTTCTTCCCTTCTGAGAAGGAAAGTGGGAATTCAGGCTTTTCTCCATTTGCTGCGTGGGATTCCAACAACTCTTCATGCAAATCCAGTGATAGAGCGTGAAATTGTGGCTCGCCTAGTTCAAAGAGACGGCGAGAAAGGAGAAGTAAGTATCCTTTGGTCGTATTCTCAAACATTGCTGCTGTATACTGGCTGGGATTTTTCTTTTTCACGAGCATACGCCACGCCACCATCACGGACTTATCAAAGTAGTGTTGAATTATCTCCTTCTTCTCATCGTCGGGCAAGGATTTGATGTTATCCGGAAGTTCAGGACGCCTTAGGCTATCGCCAATTGGGGTGCCATCATAAGCTAAGAAGGCGGGGTCCATACAGTGGTCAAATAGGGGGGATATTTGAGTTGATTGCCAGTCAATAATTCCGACTACCTCTGTGGGTTTCTCCTTGTTAACGAAGATGTTCTCGCTGTGAAGATCGTCGTGCCACAGGTGACCACTGGCCAATTCTAGGTCTAGGGGAAGGAGGACGCTGAGAAGCTTCAAGTAAGACTCAACTGCCCCGAGCCTCTTCCTCTGCGTAGGCTGATATAGCCGTGGGCCATAAAGCATCGCCAGTTGTTTCGGAGGAGAGGGCTCTCTTTCAATAGCCAGCTTCTCACGGAATCCAATTGCTCTTCGATATTCGTATAAAGAGTCCCCTTGATTTGCAAACATCATAAGTAAAAGGCCAACATGCGCTTGAGGGAGGAGTTACTTACATGGACCTCTATCGCACTTCAAGCTGCTTCGACCATTATCCGACCATTCACGGCCTGCCGCTGGGCCCACAGCAAATCGATCAAACTTCACGGTTTGGCCATCTTGATCAACAACGAGAGGTTTACGAAGCGGTTTATCCAAATCATCGCGATAGTAAAGACTCCCAAAGCTAGCGAATTTCGTCGAAGTCCAGACCCTCTGATAGTCGAAGACCTGGAGGAAGACTTTCATCTTATCCGCTGGATCCAAGGTATGCCAGACTCTCCCAAGTTGAACGCCTTCAAATTTCTCCATGATTATGTACTCGGCTCCGACTTTGTTCCCGTCATCTAATCGAGACTTCCAGGCATACACTTCAGGTGCGGGTGTTTTCAGCACATTGCGCATCTAGTAGAATGGTCAGCAGACACAAAAGTAATATAAAGTAGAACTACATATATTAACAAGGAATGGCTAAGCTCACGAAGTCAATTGTTGCGACCTCACTGGCGGTAGTGTGGTGAGGTATGCCAGCATTTGGGTTAGGGACCTTTCCAATAACCTGTTTCCCATTGTCTAGGGTGAAGATATATGCCTTGTTGAACATGCCATCGGCACACTTTTCGATATTAGTACAGCATTTTGCACCCACTGATCTTGCTGCAACCTCGGCAAGCTCATTCATATTGAACTGAATGTGCCGCCTTGACATTTGCTCTTTTTCGTCAAGAACAAAGCGCCCGCGGGTGAAAGCAAAGAATTCATTTTGCAAGTTCCAGTCTACCTCCACAGTAAGTTACGGTGTGCTTCGCCGTCTTCTTCCTTTTGCTTGATGCGCATACCTTTTTGGGTCACCATGGTTTGCGTCGATCTCGAGCGCAAAAGATTGGGATGAACGGATCGAGGTCTCCGGATTTGCAAATGGGTATCAAGATAGCCAAGTAGGCGGTTTAATGACCTCATATTGGCTGGATGATGCCTGAATTTTCACAATGATGGATTATAACATCGTGTCGAGTTATTTATCATAACAAAGTGTCTCTTGTTAAATATGATATCCCCCCTGTTTCCAATCAGCCCAATGAATCTTAGTAAAGTCACGTGATTATATTTGCCTCGCTTCGGTAACTTAGGTATATGTACTCCAAAAATTGGGCAGCATTATCCTTCCTAATTTACTTCAATCAAACCCACTCCATACAGACACATACTTACCTCAAGCAAGGTTTCATGCATCTGCGCAACAATAACTGGCGGTAAACCGCCTATGCAACCCACTGGATGGATACCCTAACTAGTGTGCCTGCCTTTTAGTTACAAGGATTAAAGTTAGGAGAGTCAGGGGCCTTTAGTTGGATATCACTATCACGATGCTTAAGCGCTGGCCCCTTCCAACGAAACGGCCCCCTGCTTACTCCATTTGCATAAATCAGTACCCCGCGCGGTTCCTACTATATATTGTAGTAGAGTCCCACGGAATGTAATATTCGTCCTATCTTGTCAAAATCACTCGCCTTCACGTCCATTCTAAACGACCTTATTTATCAGATTGAAGAATTACTCCGTAAGTTTACGGAGTAGGTTCACAAAATATGAAGGTTAGGGGCTAATGTGACTTTGTTTTAGCAAGGGGCGACCGCTTTTCATTACATCGATACATCATACAGAACTACAAAAGCTCGACATAATGTCCTCCAGAATCATCGCCAGTATCGGTTCTATCAAAACATGGGTCATGAGTTCGAAGGGTAGAATGGTCAAACTTGCGAAAGGCACTGGGGTTGCTGGATCCCGTGCGGCTCCTACTCAAGCCGGTACCAATGACGAGAAGATGGGCGGGAGGGTTGATTTTGGCGAAAGATTTGAGAGAAACGGGAAAATCTACTGCCGCTACACTTTCCAGCTGAATAAAAATGCTGAAAACAAGACCCTTCGGACACTTGCCCAGCAAGATACTCACAGAAAATGGTCCCATGGCGAAATTGAAGTGACTGAAAACCCTACTGAGGATCAAGCAAAAGAGAAAACCCTCGAATTGTTCGATGATATTGTGGCAAACCTCGAGAAGCCCTAGCAGCTTCATTTCAAGGCTTTGCGTGACAGCTAGTTAGCTTGTTTTTGTCTTTTCACGCCGCCCGCCTGTTGGAAATGATGACTTTGCAACACATGTCATCTAAGATTTATTCAGAAGATTTGCCTACATGTCTACCAACCTAGTGTAAACTATATAATTTTATAGTACTCAATTACACTCTTAAATTCTACTTACAGAACTGTTATAACTGTTACTGAAATCAAACTATCTTCGCGTTTATAATATATATATCAGTCAAATCCAATCTACAACCTGACCCCTATGCTATTGCGTTAATATTTTGACATCTTTAGACAATACTTAGTTTTAACCCAAATTGCAACAAATTTAGTACCCTTTATAGTAAAGTAAGAATCGGTGGTTTAAGAAAGTTCATTCTGGTTAATTCTAGAAAACTGGATTAAAAGGCATATGATATTGACGTTTCTATAGTAACTAATTGTATAGACTAAAGTTACTTAATTCTCAATACCATTCATCTTCGTGAATGCGCCTGCACCTAATTAGTTAACTAGTTGCACGATAGAAAAATAAACCTCCAGTCTAACTAGTTATTTAACAATCTCGACTATTCCCAACAGGTGTTCTCGGCTCTCTCGGGGTAAAATGTCGAAACATGCTACTCAAAATTGATCCTGACATCGGGTCGGCGACCTTTTCTCTATCCGTTAAAAAGCAAAGGACTCAGATACAACAGCGGCAAGATCAGGGCGTCTTTTGGAAAGTTCTGCACATAAATCTCTGGATTCATACTCACCACCTTTCTCAACTGGGATAAACAGCACCTCGCGCTAGTACTGCGGTCCGCTCATAAACGAAGTTATGCGAGTGTTGTCTCACGCGTTCCCTGTCATCAAGAGCAAACAGAAAGCCACGGGCAAAGTAGTCTATGCCGTATGTGTGCTTCACTGCAGCCGCAGCCTGTATACCCGGTGGTCGTGGGTTAACCTCAGTTAATCAGCAAGACGGGGGACCCTTGGTGTGAAAGCCGTGCCTCCCGAGGTCTAAGACGCCATTTTTCATCATATAGGCTATGCTGGGATTTTCAACACGGGCTTTGAGATGATAGAGCCCATTACGAAAGCTCAATCGAGGCAGACTTTTTATTAACGCATCGCCAAACATCTATAGCAATCAATTCGTCGTCACAGAGCACGAGGTTCGTGTCTACTTCCGGTTTCTTGCTCTCGCCGTACTTCTCGCCAACGAACTCGTTGCCATGACGCTCTGTGTGGATGGCCTTGACGCCTACCTCAATTTGCGACAGAGTCTCTGCTCTGAAAACGCCCTCTGAAAGGAACCCATTTGTGGGTTTTATGGTCAATGGAAACTCGAGGCCATGCTCTTTCACGATAGCGGACGCTTGCTCCGCACTGGAAGACATAAATGCGTGAGGCCCTTTCGAGACACTGGTTTTGGATTCATCAGTGGCTATTTCGTATGCCAATGGATAATATGCCGATAACGACGGCTTCAAGGCGGCTTCAGCGACTGGGAGTCTGCAATGATCGCGGAAAGATACGATGTCATCAAGTTGGCTGTCGTACGAGCGCACCGCGTTCTAAGTCTTGTCAGTGAATCCGGTATCAGCGCAGGGCGGACACTCGAGCAGAATATTGCCTTCCACCAGTTAGTATAGCGGGGGCCATATACCCAGTGTTTAGGGCTATCAAATACCATCAGGTCAATACCTAAGGCCCTGGCTGCCATGCGGACGCGTTCTCCTGCGCCTTCATTATCAAGGGCACGAATACCACCGTCCATAATTGCTAGGGTTTTGCGTTTTGGTATCTGGGTCGATAATCAAGGAAATGACAGGCGATTACGCAATTCGAGATCAAGAGTATGAAATAGCTCATCGATTGTGTTGCTACGGGTGGAACCAGGTGATATTAGGATAGTTGCTCCAGCAGAGACAGCGAATGTCTTTGAAAAAGTTGTTGCAAACTTTCGATGCTAATAGGCTCTCCGTCAAATACATGGTGGACTTTTGCTAGGCCTACAACCCTTTTTGCCAGAGTACAGTCTCGTAAACTCAGTGGGATGATATCCTGGCGAGCAATATAGCCCCGGGAGTGTGGGATGATCAACCTCACAGCAGTCTCTTTTCAGGGCCTGCAGCCGAAAGACAGTCAAGTACAAATCGAAGTGCCTCT
>JANTQJ010000617.1:0-12625 GCA_032989685.1 Arthroderma sp. PD_2
CGAGCGGTTTTTCTTCTTCTTCCTGCGTTGCACCCTCTCACGCATACCGCAGAATAGAGATGGAGGCTGGACATTGCTACTTTCTGACTCTCCCCCCGGAACTCCGAGACGAGATAATATACCTGGTCCTTTTTTCCAAGGGGAGCTCTTCCGTCCTGCATCGTGGCGGCAAAATTCATGAAGCAGTCTACCCGGATGAGCATGAGCCCATAGATATCCAGTTACCCCGTACTACCCCGCAGGAATCCTTTGATATATCCATCCTCCAAACATGTCATCAGCTCCGGGACGAAGGGGAGAGGGTTCTCTATTCAAATATTACTTTTGGCATCTTATTTAGGCATTCAATCACGACGTTTCTTGATAGAATATCTACTAGACAGCGCAGATTGGTCCGCCGCATACAGGTTGAATTACATTCCCCCAGTGGCTACCTGTGGCAAGTTCCACCCTGCGAATGGAGGAATGTGATGGAACTGGTTTCCCGCGACTGCACCTCGCTCCAGCTGCTTCGTTTTAAATTACCACTTGATCCAGCGGAGAGAGAGAGCCTACTACGGGTTTTCACCGCCGGAAGATACCAGACAACGTTCTCGCCCGTGCGTCCCTCACAGGGAATATTCTGTACCTTGAATGGACGAGTTCTTCCGGATGATGACAAGCTTGCTGCTGCAATTCTCAGCCAGCTGGGGCTCGCAGCAGAGAAAAATTTGGGGTTTACACAACACCCATCACAGTTCCATTTTCTTCGCCTCCCCTTGGAGATCCAGCAGCGCATATTACGATATTCTCTTATCCCGCCTTCCCAGGTCATACATCCGTGTCTTTCACCAATAACTGATGACACGATGAATACCATCCTCCCACTACTCTTGACGTGCAAAGACATCTACCGAGAGGCTGAGTCTATCCTCTATCAGGAGGCAGTTTTCTCTTCATGCTCCCCAAGATACGAGAAAGCTATGCGGAGGTTTTTATATAACCGTACAAATCGCCAGCTCCGGCTCATGCGACGATTCTTTTGTCATAGTATGGATCACTGGCTTGATAGACGTATTGATAAGTTCCTCCGAGTGCAAAGCCCAGATATTGAAGATCTTCAGTATAAGATGGAGGGCTGCGAGTTCCGGCACCCGTGCCTTTCTGAATTATGATTTGCTGTTAGAAGATATAGGATAGATTATACGTAGTTGAATAATGAGGTCAAATTAGTCTTCTGCGTTGTGGGAGACTGAACCGCTGAGAAGAAATGGTACAAGCCTCGTTCATCCTTTCCCTCATTCATTGACGCCCATTCTTGAGCCAACAAGCGATAATCCGTTGGGCTATATACTAGAAGCACTCTGCTGGCCAAGAGCCTCGTCAATGGCTCTTAAAACCTAGGTCATAGAGCAGCCAGCTGAAATATGAGAAGATTGTAGGAGCGCTATCGTTCTCCCCGCTGGTGGTGATTTTTTTCTAGCTAACTCTCCTTTGGCCGCTTTTGAGAAGTAGGTATCTAGCAAGCCTCTTTGCGCCTGCGTCTGCAGTGTTCTGTTTCTTGTACTAGTTAGCGTGTATGCGCGATAGTTACAACCAAGTAAGTATCCCGAGCCGAAGAGCGCTACTTACTTAACCTCGAAGTCGGAGTTTCTATACGATGGATGATACGGAATATTGAGCTCGTGCATTTGACTACATAGATATAGCTGGAGCGGATTAACGGTGTTGCCGTTTCCCTAGTATGAAGCACCTCTCAGAGGGCATTGTGCAAAATATTCAATTCCGCACTCAAGTTGCCTTCATAGAAGTGCTCATGATGTGAAGCCTGCAACATAGGACAGCCAGGTTGTAAACCTCCCTATAATGTCCCACCTTTAAGTAAAGAATGTACTCAGCAATATATGAGGCTGGAGGCACAAATACGCAAAATCATTTTGGTGACCTTAGGGTCAACTACCTTCGGGCCTGTTCACACTAGGATAACTAATTGCTTAAGGGAATTCAATCCCTGCTTAATTCTAGGTAATGAACGTACGGAGTGGTCCCGACCATTAATATGCAGAGGCTTATCACAGCCAGCGCATTGTAATTCTATTCCAGGGATGGATGTAACATGTGTGCTGCTGGGTAACAGAAGCAAAATAACTCTTATGGAAGATCGACCAACAAAGCAACAAAAGGATAAAAAACCTTTATAATTAAAAGTAGAGAGTGAAGGCATGTTGACCATAGAGGCGCCGTTACTGGCCTGTTTCAGACATTGATCCTTATGCGAGTCCAGTTTCCTGCATATTTTAGCCTGCGATGGCGACAACGCAATGTAACCATATTGTGATTGCTTATTCTGTGGTGCAACATGATGTGTTCTCTGCTTGGTAGAGAGATCGATTATAGAGAACTTGATTCGAATGGAAGTACGGAGTACTGAATGGGAAACAATTGATGCGGCTGCCGTGTAAGCGTTGTATTGGTCCATCTTTGAATGTCCGTGATAGCTGGCATATCAGGAAAAATTCAACAAGTAGCCTTATAAGATAGATATCTCCGATAGTTTCAGGAACGATTGTTGCTACAGGCAGACCAATTCTCTCTACAGGTTCTCCGTATGGGGTAAATTCCATATTCTATGGAGTAAGCATTGACTGGCTTGCTGTTAGATTCAAATCGCAAGGGAAGGGAGAATACTTAGCGATTCAGTCTACCCGTTCCTGGGCCACCTCTTAAATCTCGACAATACGGAGAACCGGCAAAAGGGGACGCAAACCATGTTATCCGGGCTAGAATGAAACCTCGTTAAATAGCTGCTACTTACTCCGTGCTCTATAAAGAAGAGAAAAAATATTTTTTGTCCTTTTGGGCCGCTTGGTTAAACATGATTAAGCAATGACTAAGCAAGGTGGTGGCAAAAGTGTGATTGCTGGCCGAAAGTGAAACGTTTTTTTTCTTTACTCTTGGATGGATGGAATGAAATAAATAACAACGAACGCCCTAGGCGGAATGCAAATACCATAGGACCTATGTAAGATAGAGGATAGGACAAAAGAACATAGTCCTTTCTGCTACCTTACTTATTTGCTCTCCTACACATATCTGTCTACCTCAATGAGGCCCATAGGGTGCCAGTCTCTCCCGCTATCTTCTCCTGTTCTTCCTTAGTTAACTTGAGGTTAGTTGCTTCCCGACTTCAAAGTCAGCTCTCCCTCCTCCTATCAGTGGTAAAAGCTTTATCCTAGCCTAGAATGTCTGATAAACTCTGAGAAATTTTATCATGATATCCCTATCTTGTGCTGTTTAAGGGTACAGTAGTAACATTCTGATTCTCACATCTTGCTTAAGACATTTGTCACTGGGACAGTTATGCTAACCATTGTGAGAACATAGTTTCTACTACAATCTATTGCCCAGATTCATATACTTTGTCTGAATTCCCTTATGCCTTGCATATTAATGAGGCTCCTTTGAATCCATTGCTAAACACCATCATCTTTATATCAAGTTTCCTAATTCGCTACTTATTGGAACTGTCTGGGCCTTAGTCTACCCTAGGCCTGGGATGTCAGTATCGTGTAGCTGATATATGGTCTTAACCATAACTGCATAAACTTCCCCTGTTGATTTTATATATCTGTTTGATGGCCACTTCCCCTATTTGGGCACAGCATCAACACAACTACCTTATTGCTTAGTCGCTTATTTCACTAGGCTCTTCATAGGTCTCCTTGGTTTTGTACTTTCATTCAACTCCATTTTGTGTTGTTCTTTGACACGGTGAATTTTTGCCCGAGAAGCTGTATTTTACTGACTTATTTTCATTTTTGCCTGATATCTTTACCAGAAACTTTTTTTGGGGCCAAGTAGGGCGCAAAAGAGATTCGTGGCGGTATCTACTTCGGAGAGTTTTGATCCAAAGGAACCGAACACCACCGCGCTGTATCCACGTAGGCTGGCATATTGTGTTACGCGCAAGATGTCACCTGAGGAAGAGGTTTACACAAATCGCGCCTCTATGTCAGAGGATGAATTGGAGGTAAGCACGTTTTCTTCTCAAAGCTTTGGGAATAGTCTAACTCTTGCAAAAGTTCTATCGAGATGCTCCAGAATTCCCCTATGAGATTGATGACTTCATACAACGACCTGTGTCCTCTCGTTCGGTCGTTAGGACTCCCAGCTCTAAATATAGAGATAAGAACATCATCAAGAAACGCGAAGATGTACGGCAACAGCCTCAGCTCCCTGAAGAGGGAGTGAATGGGGTTGATCATATCCAGCTTGGTCCAAATGTCGACGAGGATCCAAAAACCCATGTGGAGAACGGGGTATCAAAACTCAAGGGGAAAGGATTAGTGGATCAGCGGTCAATCAGTTCTGAAATTTGTGTCTCCCCGTCGTGGTCGCGAGCTGCTGACAAGAAGCGAAGGAAAAAAGATCAGAAACGACAGGAAAGAGAACAAAGGGACCTGGAAAGGAAATTGGAGGTGCAATCGCAAAAAAATACCGGGACTACTAGGAGGGAACCGAGACGATTGACAAAGCGGCCTCCCCCAGCTAGCTCAAGCCGTGCGTCCAGTGCAAATAGCCGGATGCCACGTCCTTCGACCGCATCTTCTTTTAGATCTTTCTGGTCAAATAGGTCATCCCGAGCTAGCTCCGTTCAAGGGTCCGATAATGAGGGCCGGAAGAAGGTGCATATTTTGGACTCCTTCAAGGGAGACCCGAAAAATGGGACATGGTTCCCCCGGATGTGGCCAAAAAAATCTAAATCCAAGCACCCGCAACAAGGAGACCTCGCATCGGACTCAGAGGGTCAACCGCATAACACCCCAAGGCGTTCTTTACATACAGTGAAAAAACACGGGGACCTCCGATCGATGGCCGGGGCCTTTGATAAAGAAGATGTCGACGATCGGCAAGTAGCTACGGCCGATCAAGTCAAGAAACCAGATAAGATTGCTGAGCCTTCCCTTGGCCACGATGACAGGGCCGTTGATTCCCATAAGCCGTCGAATAAAGGTGGTTCCTACCCACTAGAACAGGATCCAATAACTCAGCAGAGCCAGATCTCGCCTTCCCTCAAAGGAATTGTCATTGGTCCTAGCAGTACTAAAAAACGGTTACCTCTCGCCCCAACTACTCAAGACTCAGGGAAATCACACTCCACCACCCCTTCACGGATACCGCTTGCGTCTTCCCGTTCTGCCAACTCGAAGAACCCCCTATCCAGGCTAGAAAACCGCAGTATTACCAATGATTCATTAGATAAACTTCCTGCCGTAAAACTTCCCCAGATTCCAGTGCAGGCAATCGACAGGTCGGCAGAAAATGCGGGCCAAACACCTAAGAAAGAGGATATAGCGGCGGAGCCTAGGTCACCCAATATATCTAAGAAAATTAACCGCACGTCCGAGTCCCGCCTCAACACGAAGACGGACATAAAACTATCCAGGAACCTATTTGAAGGTGCAGATCATGCTTGTCATGATGAAATTTTGACAGCACAATTTAACTCCCCTGTTAAACCCCAAGATAGCATCAGAAATGCGGCTCAAGAGTCTTCTCTCGCAGTCGGTGAGGTTATGGCTCCCGTCACTTCGCCGGCATCTGGCTCTGATACTAGCAGACAGGGTGATAAATCACAAGGAACCATTAACTTCAGCCGCGCAGCGCGATTGCGACCATCCCCACTGTCGGAGCCCCCTCTGCTTAGCCTAGCTCCCAAGGAGCCCGCCGCGGGCAACAACAAGATTACGCAGGAATCGACGGAGGGACCATTGCAGGACATAACCGACGCAACCAGGCAGGGACGTCGACCAACCTTAGATTACAGCGCTCCAGCGCGAACCCGTCGACTTTCCCTTGACCGTTTCCTTAAGCCCGGCAGAGCCAGGAAGGCATCCGTAAACGAGACAGGCGTCCGCTCTGCCGAGCAAGTACTAATTGACTCCAACTTTCGTCAAGCGGGTACTGGTGAACCACACAGTTCGAGTAAAGATACATTAGGAACCAATGTCTCCGCAAATATGGCATCGTCTAAATTTAGGAATGGATTAAGGAGCGTTAATGCTGGTCAAAAGGATGAATCGCTGGAGGCTTATTCGCAGAAAACACGAGCGACAGATGATGCGAAGCAGCCGAAACCACGTCGTAACTCTATGGACATCATACAGAAATTTCGCCCATCTCTGGCGAAAGCTGAGGTGAAGCTTAAAAAGAAACGGCCAATGTCCGCAGGCGCTCCTACCGGCAACGCATCTCCAGAGAAAGCACCAACTGCCAAAACGAGAACTTCCAGTGCCTCAAACTCTCCACTTCCGTCACCCGGGCATGTGCATCCGCTTCGCGCGTCTTTCCCTGCGAGCATATCTACACTCAAGAATATGAGAGATGAAGGAGGAAATGGCTACTTTACTAGACCCGTGGGTAAACCGTGGATTGGATCGGATCAATTCCCAAGCTCATCTAGCTTGCTTGGATTTTCTAGCGGTAGTCCAGGCAGTTCGACCCGAGTCAATCGTCCCAACAGCTCAGGCCAGCGTATAGCGAAAATGTTTGTGATCTGCTGTAAATGCAAGTTCTGGCATGACATGCCATCAGACGCGTATGCGAAGCTTGCGTTCCCTACGGTTGCTGCGTTGAAGAACAAATTGGCAGCGGGTAACGTTCAAAAGAATAAAGATACCGGGGAAGATATAGTGGCAGGGTGGACAATGGCCTCGGAAGAGCCCAACTCTCCATCAAATACAATGAGCGATGAGATATCAAGAGCCGGCATGGATAGTATCGCTCACGGTAGTAGGGACCATTCCAACTTTGCGAACAACGGCAAACCGCCCTCTCCGGCTACGTCTCCTCGCTTCTCATTCCTCAACCAATCTGTCATTAAATGCTGCTGGTGCGATCATAGAATGTCTCGAGTCTGCTGTGCAGGCTGGACAGCGGTTGTTCAGTTGCGCGAACGCCACCATTAGACACTCAAAATGATATCCCATCCAACAAAGCTAGCCATTTCCATGGCTATGGACTCTCCCATCACCCGAAGGCACAGACATTCTTCTCATACCATGACGAAACGAGAAAAGAAGGGCAAAACAAATTCCTTACGATAACGACTTTGATGATTATTGAATTTTTATAACTCGCTTAGAAGATATGGAGGCGCTTCCTTGATCTTATTCCACCTAGCCATCCATACTTGAATTTGTTAAGTTGGTAAGATATCCCTTCACTCCGGGAAATCCCAGCTTAGAATAATCTTGCACATGTCCGTTAATATATCTTGTAGTGCGGATCAAATGCCACCTGCTTTTATTTCGGGTTTCTTTACATTTGTAATATTGAAATTTCTCTAGCTACTAACTAGCTAGCCATGATAGCTTGAATGTGGCTGATTTGACGGCCATAATATAACAAACGCATAGGAGACGGACAACTTTCTATGTCGCTTTTTGTTAATTAAGTATATCTGACGATTTGCTACAATAGCGCGCTATGTGAACCTGGGTGTAAATGAAGCCGTAGCCGACCCCCAACGGTTTCGGGATAGTTACTCTTCGAGTCACTCTCCCAAGCAATCGTTTCAAACTTATACAATAGATAGCCTATGAAGAAACGATAGAATCGAAGATCGCAGATAGAATCGGGATTCGGACTTAATCTCTGTAGAAGGGGTGAATAAAACGGCGAGGGCTAGATATACCTTATTGTCTCATGCAAACGACAGTATGTCACCAAGTATAGTGTCAAATTGGGCCCTGAGATGAGACTTAGAGATAGATATACGTATAATTGACAATTGCAATACGGTGATTATCGCACGGCCATAAAAGTGAGTGTTGTTGCAAAGGAGGTATCAGAGGTATCAGAGGTATGAATCGGTTAAATAAGTACATAGACATTCTCGAAAAATCATGCGTCAGGGTTACAGATAGATGCAATAATAGCTGCGTCAACGTCTTGTTTTTTAAAACCAGGGGCCCGCCCTAGGCAGGTGGACAGCCTGGCTAGTTCTAGAGATGGGGTCAGTTAATTGGCTAGATAGTCTATAATGACGATCTGTGTATCGCTAAGGAGGTCCTAAAAAAACAGAGGGGAGTGTTTCGACTCACGGGTAGTAAATTTGTCAACATCCATAACCAAGGTCTCCGGGTTTGGGCCCGTAATGTTAACATCAATGTTATGATTGACATCAAGTCTTGGTGGTAAGACTCGGGAATCAAGCCCAAGGAATTGCATCGGCTGATATGAGCCGGAATCATGACATGGGTAAGAATTGGAAAACGCTGGAAGGGGATATGAGTGTCCAGCTGTGGATGTGGAGTTCTGCGGGTTGTGTTGCGAGTTAGGATGGGGTATGAAAGTACTGGTAGTCAACGACTGGTCTGAGTTTGTCAACACAGATGAGGGGATTTCTACAAACGTCGAGAGATTCCCTAGGTGAATACCCTTCGTTTTAAGATACCCTTCTACATCCTGACAGTCGAACCAGTCGCCGCCAAACCCCAGTTTTTCCAAGAATTCTTCCACGCTCTTAAACTTCGGAGTTTCCCCAGATTGAGAATGGAGTGTGCCAAATATTTGATCCAGGGATTGTATGTTTGGCGGGAATATGTCGTTTCCGAGGTCATCTCTGCGAGGATAATGCATTCCTGCCTTCCCAACACAAAAGTATGGTTTCTCCAAAAACTCTAGAGGCTCATCCGCCCGCCTCTGTAGTAGAGTGTTGTATGAATTAAGAAGACGACTCCTCTTAATTAGGTAGAAGGTAAGCCTGAACTTGCGGGTCAAATGTTCTGGTCTGGTTCCGGGGTTTGTTAATAAAGTATAGCCAAATTCAAGAGAACGACGATGAAGCCGACGAGCAAAGTTTGCCTCTTGGTGACTATACGTAAAGCGTAAGTCGCGATTGAAAAGATGTGAGCCGCTAGAGCGAGGCGAAGGGATAGTGCAGCCCGAAATACCAGCCCCTTCAAGGCAAGGATTGCTAACTGGGAGTACACCGATGGACGTTATGGCATCATTTTTCGCGGGGGCATATAAGTGGCTAATATTTGCAGGGATAGTGTTCGTGTATAAGAAACCATCACCGTTGTTCAATGACGAGGGTTCACGGCCAAAGTAGAACACTTCATTGGCCAGATTCTGGCACTCGCCGTCGTTAAAATCAGTGTCATGCGTGCTACCCAAAGCAAGATGACCGGATCCTTCGGCGGTGGTAGTAGGATGAGGTAGGCATTCATCAGACCCGCCTACATTATCAGGGCTTTTGTCTCTCCGCAAAATCTCCGGGGCAAGTGACATGACACGTTTTGCTGTCATCCTTAGTTGCTGTGCCAGCCGTGGGTGGGAAGAAAGTGCTCCAGTTCTCAATGCTTCATCGTTAAAAGCAAGAAACGCTTCCCTCACTTCCTGCATATTTGTTTCTAGCTCAATTACTCGCTGGCTAAGAGACGATATTGCGGTTTCTTTTCGCATCCTGTACGCTCGTTGCGCAAGTCTTATCTGGGTCCGACGGCGCTATTGTGAGCGTTAACAGATATTGAGTCCAATATAGAGTGCGCATATATATTAGGGTGATATCGAACCTACTTCGGCAGCTGTTTTGTCCGCACAATCCACCCGCGGGCGCCCTCGCTTCTTGATACCGTCTTCAACACCGGTTTCTTGTCCCACCTTCTTTCGGGAGCTTCCCTTCGATGATACACTCTTCCGCTTTGTCTGGCCATTGGGCTTTTCCTTCTCTTTACCACGATTGGAAAGGGCATTCCCTTCATCGTACCCGGAATACACCATTAAGCCACCCATAAGCATAGGGCGTTCATCGACGGGAAAGCTGGTAGGGAGAGAGCTAGATGGGACGTCCTGGAACGACATTGCGGAGAGTATGTCCAAGTTATGATTTGGTCCTGGGACGGAAAACATGGCCATGGTGGTATCAGGGCGTAGCCGTTATCGAGGCTGAACCGGGCAACGACAGGGTATATATAAAGTAGATTAAAAAGCCAGAAACGAGTCAAGCTAAAAACTTTAAACAAAAATCGTCTTCTGGTCAGGGTTCAGGTAGAATTGAAGCTAAACAATTGGCGATGGTGCAGAGAGGCTGAAGTCACGCAGGCTCAGCTGGAGTAGACGAACCAGGAGATGCTAGCGCTTGTAGTGCATAACTAACCAATTACTCTCGACAGCAAGTCGTCCCAGCCGTCGTTAAGTCAGTGTAGGATGCAGGCCTGCGACATATCTTATAAAGCGAAGTCTCGCATTTGCTCGGAGTCGAGCCGGTGGAAGATGGGCTGGGGGCCGGCGAGCTGCTATATGCAATGAATACGAAGAGGCCAGAGTTAGTCTCAGGTCTCAGC
This sequence comes from Arthroderma sp. PD_2, assembly GCA_032989685.1. Classification (NCBI taxonomy): domain Eukaryota; kingdom Fungi; phylum Ascomycota; class Eurotiomycetes; order Onygenales; family Arthrodermataceae; genus Arthroderma; species Arthroderma sp. PD_2. The sequence continues at coordinate 10,332 of JANTQJ010000617.1, forward strand.
GAGGGAGAAACGAGAGTGACCTTTTTGCAACAGCCTTGTCCCAGGCGCCGCTTTTGGCGCTCGTCTTAGTCCTGATACCCGCGGAGAGGGAGAGAGAATGATACGAGTGGCCTGTGAAGATGTCCAGCACACCGTATAGAGAGAGCGAAGATGCTCTCCATCTCTGGCCTCTTGGTCGAAAGGAAGCGGACGCCACTCAGTCCCCCCCCAGCTAGTTATATATGGCCGTCGATCAAACTCGTCCCCTCACCCGATAACGTCGTGCATGCGGCTGGGATGAGGGCGAAATCGTATGCCGAGTAACTCTGCATTCGCCAATGACCTGTCGAGGCCGCAGAAACAGCCATAGATGTGGCTTACCATGCGTGAGATGCTGCGAACGACCAACCTCCCCTATTGGAAAAGAAATCTGTAGGAATCTCTGGAGCCAGGCAATAATGGTGTCGACATCGAATGTTCAGTAAAAGGCTTGAGAGACCCCCGCATACAGAGCACTGGGTTTAGACAGGTGGTTCAAGATAGCCGTGTAATCGACTATATTCCACGAAGCTGGCAGCCAAAATTAATTGCATCCTTGGAGCAACTCGGTGTCTTGCTGTGTATCAATAGATTAATTCCCAAACCGTCACCCTCGCTCTCTCTCTGTAGCTATAGATCCAAAATTTATATGTTAGACAGGAGAGAAAAAGCCATTCTGATATTGTTTTTAGGCGGTTAGGGGGAAAACAGAGGTCGCGTGGTGCAAACTGCTCTCTTTCATTCCCTCAAGCCTTGCTTTTTAGGTCGATGTTGCGGTATGCGACCTTAAAACTATTTGATATAAATAAACCGCGACATCAAATGTTTTCTTACTCCAGACACCTCGAGAACCAAACCGCAGTTGATCACACCAGACGGCCGAATACACAGACAGAGACTCTACCTCAAGGCGGCCATCCATACTTCGCTCCTCAGACGTCTGGATTAATCACTCTTACCCCGATAGCTGGCTCGAATGGCGCGCCAGAGAACCGCCTCCAATGCGTCCACGATCCCTTCGCTCCCGGATCGCACCCAGGTACGGACTCTGTGCCTCTCCCCATGTCCATGAAACCTTCTTGCTGATAGCTCTGCCTTCATTCTTGACCGTAGGAGCTCGGCAGCATGTACGATTATCTGGCGAAGGTTATTCTGCTAGGTCCTAGTGGTGCTGGAAAGTCCGTTTTATCTCCCTCCTTATCTCCTCTGCGCGGCGGAATGCAATTTACTTTATATACTGATCCATACTCATCGGTGGGGATGGGTATCACAGGTCCTGTCTACTACATCGTTTCGTGAAGAATGAATGTATGCAGCGCATCTATCACTTACCGCTCTTCCTTCCTCCGTTCCCAGAACAGCAGGCTAACATCATCCCAGGGCGTGTTCTTTCGTCACAGACAATCGGCGTCGAGTTCTCGTCTAAGATAGTTAAAGTCGGTTCTGGGTCAAGGTGGAAGAGGATAAAGCTACAGTTATGGGATACCGCCGGCACAGAGAGGTTTCGGTCAGTTTCGCGGTCATACTATCGAGGTGCCGCCGGCGCCATCCTCGTCTACGATGTCGCTTCGCATCTGTCCTTCAATGCTCTCCCCACCTTCTTGATGGATGCTCGTGCGTTAGCCTCCCCCAACCTGACGGTATTGTTGGCCGGGAATAAGAGTGATCTGGCTTCAGACCCAGCATCCATCGAGGAGTACTGGGACGACCCTCTTCGACCTCCAACAACCCCATCAAGCACTTCAAGCAGACAGACGCCATTCCCATTTGATTCTGGTGGCTCTCTTCGCTCAATAGGCAGTCCCGGGGTTGGAACGAGACTGACAGCTACTACTTCCCCGGAAGGTCGCGACGTATCACTAGAAGAAGCGTCCAGATGGGCTTCTAAATCAAATATCCCCGTTGCCGTTGAGGTATCCGCGTTATCAGGTGATAACGTCGACGAGCTGTTCAACAGACTGGCGCGGATAATCCTTACGAAAATTGAACTGGGCGAAATTGATCCTGACGACCCACAGAGTGGCATTCAATATGGAGATGGCGGCATCTATGGGACTAGTGACGGTGGAAGCATTCGGAGCGGTATCACGATCGATGATTCTCTCTCACATCCCAGGAAACGGAAACCCAGGAGAGGCGCCTGGTCGTCAGGGATGAGGGAGTGGGAAGATGTCTTTCGCTCAAATCCTCCACGCCAGAGAAACAATCGATGTTGCTAGCAGAATGAAGTATAATCTTTCATGCAGCTTGTTTCGGTGACAAGACAACCCCCCCCC